>DF242567.1:0-36546 GCA_000507305.1 Breviolum minutum Mf 1.05b.01
TGGTGGTGGTGGTGTTGGTGTTGTTGGTGTTGTTGTTGTTGTTGGTGGTGGTGGTGGTGGTGGTGTTGGTGGTGGTTTTGTTGTTGTTGTTGTTGTTGTTGTTGTTGTTGTTGTTGTTGTTGTTGTTGTTGTTGTTGTTGTTGTTGTTGTTGTTGTTGTTGTTGTTGTTGAAAAGGGCATGCACTGAGCTGCTTTCGTCCACACCTTGTTCTCAAGTACACTGTTATCTGATGTTTCTCTTGATTTTTCACGCTTCATCAGGGAAAAAACCCAGGCAGATGTTGCTGATAAGTCTCCTTGAAACGATTCTTTTTTTAAAGCAGAACTGGGATGTGAAAAACCTGCATCAGAAACATTGCCTGGTTCATCGCATGAAAGGTGAAAATCCATGAGATTCCTGCTGTCATCTTTGATGAAAGGTCGACCTGGAAACTATACCGAGGTCACGAAGTTCCATTCGGTTCGTCCTCCACAGTTGCCAATTCGTGATTATCTTTTCAGGCAAGGGACAAAAAACCCATATCAAGGGAGGGTTTCAAGTGGATGTTGATGGATATATCTTGAAAAACCCATGGAAACATCCGGATATTTTGGTGAATCATGAGCGATGTGTAGAGATGACCTTTCACTATATCTTGCTGTTCTTGAGAGGGGAGGCGAAGCATCATTTTCCCCACATAACCTGGGTTTCGGACCGACAACTCCTTGCCGCCAGGATTGCCAGGTATTTTCAGTGCAGCCGGGAATGCTTTGTGTCATCAGCTCGGTTGTTCCATGAAGATGAGGCAGCGAGACAACCAAGTCCGACCTAGTTTGAAAGTATGAAAAGTAAAAAGCCACGTTAACGTCAAGCCACTTCTTGGGAGGCTTTGCTATTGCAAGGGAATGATCACTAAACCTTAATAGAACTCCTTTCTCATCTTCCAGTCATGCTAGTCATGCTAGTTTCTCATGCTTTCCAGTGCGAAAAAGATGGGAAAGCCAAGGCTATGCCTGGTATACATTGATCGAATCGTGAAGCTTCACCCGGACTTCACGATATGTAGTCTGAATATACACAGGCAGCACAGGGTGGTTTAAGTGACTACAGGTGAGCATTTGTTTGTCATGTCTAACGGTCTAACACTCTTTTGGTGAGAAATTGTGTTGGATAGGAGTCACTCATCTAGTCATCTACAAAACTCTACGCTTCACTCTCAAGTCTCGACAACTTTGGAAGATTTCAGCGCTGTATCCTGCTGTTGCAAGACTGGCAATTTGCAAACAATGTCCCTATTTAGATTGTTGTTGATACGAATGTGGATACCAATTTTGGTTTGGCTCACCATCCCACTAAATCAACTTAGCACGAACTCAGCTCAGTTTGTCGGCAACTTGGCTAGGCTATTGGTAACCAGTGTCATGCTGGCGGTGAAATTCTTCGATGATGTATATTACAGCAATGCTTACTATGCGAAGGTGTGGACTCAGTCGGATTGAGGGATGCAAATCTCCAAAAAACTCATCAGTTAGGGATGATTGGAGCAGAAATTGGATGCAAATCTCCAAGTTACCCTGGGAATAAAATCACATATCCCCCTCCCCACGTCGTCACTTTTGAATCGATTTGCCAGCTCTCCCTATTTGGGGGATATGTTTCCTCGTTCCGTGGTTGGTTGGTTGGCAGGTTGGTGGAGTTCGAACAAAGGAAGTGAACGCATTGGAGAGCCACTTTCTTCAACTTATCGAGTGGAAACTCCATGTAACTCCCGAGGCACGGGAGGGATTTGTCAAAGGTGTGGGTCGTGGGTTCTTAAAGCATGTTTCTGGAAGATGTTTGTGTTCCCAGTTGTTGTTGTTGTTGTTGTTGTTGTTATCATTTTTCCTTTTTGAGCCAAAAGACTGGATCCTTTATGATGCACATGTGGCTAGGAGTTCGACCAGTATCGGAGCCATGTATGCACGGTTGCCGTGTCTCAGAAACTGAGAGGAGAGAGGAATAGATGAAATGATGAAGCTGTCTTTCAATATTCAAACATTTATGCATTTACTGTTCATTTACTGTCCATTTCCTATTCATATTTGTTCCTTTTAACTTTTTCTTTCAGAATTGGTTGTTTCCTTGTTTTTTGAGAATGCTGATGTTGGGCTGGCAGTGATTGAATGTTTGCTAAGGGAGCTGCGCAGCCTGTGCCAAGGCTGTGGGTCCCAAATCTGCTATATGGAAATGCAAGTTTTTGGCTGGATGTTTGGTCAACTCATCTTTTCAAGTGGATGTTTTCGTTAGGGACGTTTGATATATAGCTGCTCAATGCTATTCTGCCAGCTTGCCTCCAGGCTTGCAGATGATGCACTGGGTTGATGCAGGGCATAAGTCCTTTGCGAAGCGGTTTGGCTGAGAGAGCATACTGTAGATGCAAAGACGACTAGTGGAATCATGGCTCCACACAAAAACGCCACATTTGGATCTTTCTCCCCGACAAATCTGGCGATAAAATGCGACAAATTGCAAAGTTTCATCAGTGGCTAGATACTTGGATCTTCAGGAAAGCACATGCTTCTCATGTTTGACCAGGTTCCTGCACGGTTTGGTTTCAGCCAATCTGGACCTAACAAAAGAGCCAGTGTCCTGGTGCCAGATCTGTCGGAGCCAAGTCCAAAAATGTCCAAAGCACTCTTGTCGGACCCCCAAGAGATTCATTTACCACTCCAGTAGGGGAACTGCCCCAATGATGGTGACTTTTGCGATGCTCCCAACAAAAATCCAACAGCTGATTCGGAAAGGTTTTGATTCATCCAGGGCAGTGACGGTCATACGGTACTTGGATCTGGGGAGGGTTTCACCCGGTTCGTTTGGACCGTACTTTTCCAGATGCTTCGGGTGGCAGTGGCATTGCCACATTGATTTCTGCTTCCCCTTGGGGAGTTCCCATAGGTTTTTACTTGGGGGTGATGACATCTAGTTTATCATTTATCATCAACTGGAGCATTGGAATGCTGACAAATATATACCACTTCTGGGTTTCATGTGAACATTTATAGTAGGGATTTGAAATAGAACTCATGCACCAGCATGAGGAAAATCATGCATCTGTTTTACAGATTGACTCGACCGCGTTCGAGTGTAGCTTTCGCGATCATGGATTCATCAAAGAGCAGAGAAAAGACCAGGAACTTTGCTGAGATATTCCACACCTCTCCTTCTCCACAATTTACACAGATTTAGCTATATTTGCAGGTATATTCACCTCGTTTGTTGAGGTTGGCAGGGCAAAAACCATCAAATCCTTGAGTTTTGTGTGGCATCTCTTGACGCCGAAACTGCCAACTAGCTTGGTTCAAAAAAAGCGACCGCGTCATACAACACGGCGCTCGGTCGGGCAACCTGAGGGGGGAACCCAAGGAAAGGATGGTACCTTGACCTTCGGAAGGTGGTTGTAAAACTAAACCACCATGGGAACCCACAACCTTCATTTTTAGGGGTTATAACCCATCATTTGGGGGTGTAAAACCTTCAATTTTCATAGTTTTGGGGTCCAAGGACAATCATTATTTGACATTATTTTGATTCAAGTTGATTTGTCATATATTCCTCCCCTGAACCTTTTTGAGGGTTTCCTCCAAAAACTTTTGGTAGAAAAGTTTTTAACTGAGCTGTTGCGCTCGCAGCTCAGGATCTGGTGATGTCAGACCTATTGGATCTGGCGGAACCGGCACCTCCCGTGGCGAACACGGAGGTTGGAAGCTTTTCGCGTGGTGTTTCACCATTTTTCCCGGGTCATTTTGAGGCATGGCATGATGATGATTGTAGCTGTAAGATGTGTGATGTATATCATATTTTTCCAATATACTGTACTTTATTACAAAGGTATGTAAACTGATGACGTCGTGGAGTTTCTAGATTTTTCATTTGAGGCTTCTCAACGTTTTCGCTTTGAGTGAAAGTAAGGCTAGCAAGTCAAGGCAAGCTTCCAAGCTTCCTGGGATAGCACACGACAACAGAATCCCCGAAATGGCCGACTTGTGCAAATCATTGAAACATGAAACACTCCTCACCCTGCCAGAAGAAAGATGTAAGTTTGGCCAGCACCTCAGATTTGGCATGGAGAGAATCTCAGTCTCAGAAGCCCAATTTGAGATGGCTCAGCAGATCTCTGTGCTGCAAGTCTTCTCTCACCTTCTCCACCCCGTTCAGGTGGTACCCTCCCGAGTGTCAAAACTTGTAGACCAGAGAAATTTCGATCAAAAAAGCAAGGTCACACTACCCAAAATCATTATGCTTCATGACTTCATCATCCTTTCCTCCTCAGGATCCGCTGACAGAGGGGTATACAGCTCCAGTTGCAGAGGCTGCACCAGCTGCAGCTGCACCAACTGCACCAGTTGCTTGGCGGGAAAATCACCCACCAGCCCAGTGGTCCGGGTCCGGCCTGCCCGGAAAACTTAGGTTCAAGAAGATGGTGCGCCTGCAGCGATTTGTTGCTTCTCAGGATCTTTTGGGCGGTATATTAGAATTATAGTCGCAGAACCAAACAGAAGAAAGAATGTTTTGAAAAGAAGTCAGATCGAGTCAGGGATAAGATCGCTAGCGAGAAGCAACCATTTTGGGTGTCAAAATATCCTTGGGTGCTGGTGGTAGAATCTTCTCCTGTAAGTCATGGTCCCCTTGTTGCCAGATGATTGGGGCGATTTCGCCTCTGCAGCCACATCTGCTCCAGTGTGGGCCCAAGACATTTTTTCCATGAAAAGCTAATCAAAGATGAAATCGTGCAAGTCTGTAGAAGCTTGCGCATGTGACATCAAATGATATGATTTGTGAGGATTTTTGTGTTGGATTTCCAACTTTGGCTGCCAAGGCCCAGCCCAAGGAGGAAGGCAGGGCGGACAGAACACTGCCAGAGTTGCAAGAGGAAGCAATTTCTTGGATGTATCTTACCAAGACAACTATTTGGTATCCTTTCCACCAATCCTTGCGGGAAATGAAGGGTTGAACTGTTGCAGTCGTTGGAGTCTCACCACCGCAATTCCCTTTTCTGGAGGTTCCAAGTCCACCAAAGAGGAGGTCAGTTTCCGTGGGAAGAGTGTGCCAACAGAAAAACTGTTTTGGAGAAAGTTTACGTTTTTTTTATTCAACCCCAAACTGAAGAACTTGTAAAAAAACTCCCTTGTGTTCAAGACCTCCGAATCGCATGGTGAACATGCTTGAGTGTAGATGGCTTTGTTTATTGGCTTTGGAATCTATGGATGTTTCTTCTTACTCATTTGCATTTGTACACACAAGTACCTCCCATCACTTTTTTTAATGGTGAGACAATGTCAAAGATCTGAAATGAAATTACATGAACTATTTGAATGTATTTGAATTGATATTTGAATTGCATCCCAACATTGGGACCCTTAATCCCTAAGCAAAATGACACTCAAGATCCTCATCCTCAAGTCATAGGCTCCCTTCGATCCTGTTGCTGGGAAGAGCCCGGCAGATCCCTACACCAACCTCGGAATCTGGGCTGAAAATTCTGAAACCGTGGATATAATTTGATACAAAGAAAGCACTGGGGGGATGATATCATGAAAAATGCATGAGAGTGCCCCAAAAACTTTCAATCCACACCATAAAACCTCTGGAAATTCGATCATGATCAGCCCATGACACTGGTTTCGGGCTTTGGGATGCCACCCTTCTCAGCGACGACTCAGAATCAATGGAACAGAAGAAGAAAAGCGACGACAATCTGATCTCCTTCGGGGCTTTGGATGAATTTGGTGCGCCTGTGGGTAAATTGGGTGTTTGTAGATGATCAATTTTGAGGACTTTGTTGGGGTAAAACATGTGGAAGGGTTAAAATGCTGGCTAAAAAGATGTTTGCAGATGCCTGGATGAATCACCATCAGCCTCAAATATTCAAATTGCGAATCAAAAACCTCCATGTTGGTGGGTTTCAGATGATAAATGAAAAGTCCAATATGACAAAAGACTCCCTCCAAGCACCGATGCTCATCTGCAGATCCTGTGGCACACCAGTTTGAAGGACCTGGCAAGGACAGTGGGGTGTCGTCACCTCATAGTTGAGTCACGGTGTGCAAAGCCGTTTGGGATAGTCGGATAGCTCCTGCACCAACCACCACCAGGATCTTCATCATCATCATCATCATCATCATCATCATCATCATCATCATCATCATCATCATCATCATCATCATCATCACTGTCACTATAACCCAGATTGGATTTGTGCTTATTTCTTGTTACATTTCCTCCTCACTTTTCGGATCCACTGTAGGAGGGAGCAGCTAGTGGAGCTGATGAGGCTCAGATGTAGTGTATCAAGAACCGATTTCCCCACGAAGACTGCACATGCTGCTGCCCAGTACGTAAACCTTAACAAATTTTGGAAATGGCTCATGCTCTAGAAACAAACGTGAGAAAACATAGCTCACTTGGACACTTGAATCATGAGAGACATGAGATTAATGATTCAATTATTCATATGTCATATCATATATATATATCTATATCATGCAATATCAGCCACAAGAAAAATTTGAATCATTGTTGTGTTTTGCCGCGTTTGGATACTGCGATTCGCAGGCTGAAAACTTTGACCCCAACTCTGGCGCACAGGCAACGAAAGATATCTTGAGATCAGATTGGGATGGAGATTCTAAACGAAAATCCCGAAGATATGTATGTCAGGATGTCAATTGGTAGATGTCAGTTGCCATCCATTGAATCCATATATACCTATTGGACCAGGCACGCTCCGGTGATGGAGACCTTTTGGGCTTGGGAGGTGTGTCCAGTTCTCAGTCTTGCTGCGCTGAAGGAAACATGACGCCAGGAAGGTGAAGAAATGAGATTTAGAGCTGACAATTGACATGATATGGTACGATATGATAAGATATGGTATGAAATGAGATGAGACGAGATGTCAAGTCAACAGTTTGCGGACTTTGGCCTTTAAGTACCCTTTTTTTTAAAGATGAACTTTGTCACTAGTGAATCGCGGGCCAGTTTGATCTCTGTGCGCTGAGGGCTTCTTCTTCCGTAGAGGCCAGACTTTTTTTGGTGAGATCTTGACCCAAAAAAGACGTACTGTTGATGATGATTTGATGGCAACAGGAACCGGACAAGAAGATGATCTACGTATACCACAAGGGCGAGAAAAACTGTGTGTCGCCCTTAGCAAACCTTCGAAAACTCAGTACACTGGGCACAAATGACTCAGACTCAAAGACCTATAAATCTCAGCTTAAAATGAATGATGTAATGAAAAAGCACCCAAAATGGCAGAACCATGAAATATGCCAGCTAAACCGACTGGATCTATGTGTTCGATCTTTTTGGTACATCTTTTTCATGGTGTCGATGAGGTTGGCTGGTATTCGGACATGGTGGCAGAAGACATCAAGGAGGCAAGCCTTCCCAAGAAATGTAAAACACTCGTTTCAATTCTGGTAGCGTGTTGTTCTTATTACTCTAAATTCTCGGAGCAACCCGTTATACAGGCGATCCTATGTGCCTGTGATGCTATCATGGATGGAGGCTCTTGCGGTTGGGAGATGTCACACTCATGTGAGGATCATCACTGGCGATTGTAGTTTAGGTCATTAGGAATGCTAGGTTTCAGTACTTCATTTTGAGGGCTTTCACTCCTATGTCTCCGGGTCCTGATTGCTTCTCACCCCTAAAAAGAGGTTTACCATCGTTGACGTCCCAAACGAGCATGGAGGAGTTATTTAACATTTCTTGATAAGTGCAACATCATCACAACAGCACTGCCAGACCAACAAGTTACGTGGAGTTGAAGGGTTGCCTGCATCAGGTTTCGTTCTGCGGGAGGTGCAGCTTGCAGGCCATGTTTTTTTGCGAAGGGTCACCAGGAAACCTGCGATAAGGTTGACAGGTTGAAATGTATGGGGAGAAGCCATTTTTGGATTTAGATTTTTAAACTGTTGAAGTGGTTTAAGACATTGCGGTTTGCCGTTAGTGTACATAACGCTGCCCATTTTGGCAAATTTGGGGATCAAGGGCCGTCTTTTCCATCTACTTCCCAACCAAATGACCCAGTTTGCTGCCCAGATGAAGAAGAGAAGACAGAGCCCAAGGAGGCTTCCCGCATTTTTCCTTGAAGCACCCTCTGTCGCCAGCTGTTTGATTGTTTTTTTTTCTGAAGATAAATTGCAAACTTGAGAAATTGTTGCTCAGACAGAGTGATTCTGGAAGCTTGAAAGGGTACCGGGTACCTGTCTAAATCGAAAAAGCTTCATTTGCATCCAGGGTATGTCAAAAGTAAGACGCTTCAATGATGTTCAATGACCTATAGCAAGCACACACAAACAGCTTTCAATATGAACTTCTAGCCAAGAAAAGCCAAAATTTCATCATGAATTTCTGTCCATTTCATCATTTTTTGCTGTTTTCAGGATGGCCGAGTCTTTGAGTTTGAACAGTTTGACCAACTGCAAAATGGACAGACCTACATCATCGAGGCACCAAACGAGCCTGGAAGGTAAAGGTTTCTGGATCAGGAGGTTTCCATAGGTCCTGGTTCCAAGAGGTGAAAATACATGTCATCATATGTTACCAACTTTTATTGGAGACAAATCTACTGAGAAATGGTCATTCATATGTTGGCCACAATTCGAATTTTGGTTGAATCATTGAAGTACAAGGGGTCGGATTAGCAACCACATGTACACATGTGGACTTGGGCGATTCCCTTGAGTGTTGCCATCAGGTAGCAGATGATTGCACATTGCACCTAGACCATTCATGGATGAAGCAAAACGTATGGATAGTGACATGTCGGACATGTGTCATGCCCAAAACCAACGAGCTGATAGGCAGCTGGGGAAAGAGATGACTTGAAGAAGATTACAGGTGCGTTGAAAAAAGGGAACACCCTCAAAAACTCAGGAGCTTGGGAAGACCTGCGATAAGACAAGAATATCAGTACCCTGCTGATTTTGGATTCTTTGTAAACAACAAACACTTATCAAATCCTGTAAGATTCTGTAAGAATGTACTACAGACACATCGATTGAGTTCCCTAGCAACACCAGGCAAAACACCACACAGAGGTTTCCCAATTTGCTCCTGAAGGAAATAGGTGCAGCAGTTTTTTTGGGTCCCAGGTCATGTTCCATCTGAAGAGTTGAAATGGTATGTAGCTGCTATTTTTCATGATATTGGAAGCCTCAAAAGATGGCAGCAAAGATGATAAAGCTTGAAGATTGTCATACAGGCTCAAAAGGATCCTAAACCGACCCCGGGAGCCTGTTTTTGGCCTGGCCTGGCAATGTGGCAATGGAGGTAGAAGCTTTGGTGTGTAGCTATGTGGCAGACCTACAGCGTGGTGAGGCAGAACGAGAAGTTGCATTGTTGGAGTTGTCAAAAGCAAGAGATAGAAATCCAGGCATCGCAGTTTTATTATGGCATTCGTTTGGAACCATGACGATTCTTGTGGAAGAAATCATACAGAATTTCCCACACCTTCCTAGAATTTCTCAAAGAAGAACCAGCCGCATGGTAGCTGCCCTATGCCTGCTACAGAGTGTAGCTTGTCATCCAGAAACCAAGACTTTGTTTGTGCGCAGCTGCATTGCTTTGTTGCCCGCCGCTATCCTACGTACAGCTGAAGACGGCCATCTAATGGAACACGTTCGTATCACTGCCCTGGGTGTTCTTGGAGCAATGATGAAGGTGGCCGATGAATCCGTGATTCGGTTTTTACGAGAAACTGAGATCATTCCATTGTGTTTGCAGATAATGCAAAATGGTGGAACACTTGCCAAAACGGTTGCAATCTTCATTTTGCACAGCTACTTGTGCCATGAAGAAGGTTTGCATTATATTTGTGATACTGCTGAGAGATTCTATGCAGTGGCTTCCGCACTTGAAGCCATGGTAGAGACTCTGGTAAGAGTACCATCCAATCGACAGCTGAAATACCTGATTTCATGCTATTTGCGTTTATGCGACCACCCTCAAGCAAGACGAGTGTTTGAACTGTGTTTCCCAGCTCCATTGATGTCAAATCCAACTTTGGATCAAGTAGCTCCATCAATCTTCTACAACTTGGAAGACGAATCAAAACGCCAGCTCCAACAAATCGTGTCACGTTTAGGTTTTTGACTGGATGCTGGAAAATGTGGATGCGATTTCAGAATCAGTGAAGGTGAACTGTCCCCACATCAGTTTGGTGAAAGTTGGAAAAATCCATGGAGCTTCTGGATTCCTTCAAAGGTCCAGAACTCGAATTCTGGACAGATGCAAGTTGCCGCAAAAGTGTGCATGAGAAGTGTTGGATGGGAATGTGCCTGAATTTGGCTGAAGATTTTTCTTTTGAATTTCTGACTTTTCATCAGCTTCAGCACACTGTAGATATCACAGAAAAATTCGGAGTTCAATTGTGGTCACCTTTTCTCATTGTTGCATCCCTGGGTTTCAACTGCAGCAGATTTTTCTATACTTAGCTATTCCTACAAAAATTAGGGAAAAACCTCGTTGGCACAATTTGGAAATTCCTCGGAAGTTCCTCACGTATTATATAGATATTCTTACACCGATTCATGATGATTCCATCAACCTTTGATCAACCACTCCTTATCTGTTTTACAGACACGGACGAAATTATGGAAGCTGTGCTTAATGGACGCTTTTTACCCCTGGCTTGAGAAAATGCTCGGGCACAAAGAATCTTCACCTTGTTTTATTCCCTGCTTTGGGACCAGATCCATCATATTACCAGCATATCCATCCATATCCATCAAAATATCATCAATCATTTTGGCAGGGGAAGTTACTTGACGAATGAAAATATATGACATCATGATAACTCAAGGTGTCCATGGTGTCCATGCCCATGAGGCGATCGATTCCGACGACTTAAAGTACAGATTGATCCCAAGTTGCATGTGGAGGCAGTGAAGGTGGGCAGGATAGTTGGATTGGGGATGTGATGGTGGAATGGGTATGGGGGACTTGAAGATGTGTTTTTTTTGACTTTGAAAGTTCCAAAGATGAACATTCCAGGTGGATGTTGCCTGCAACATCATGAGGATATTGAATGTTTCAAGCTGCATTGGGCTGAGCTGTTTCCATGTCCAGTGACTTCAGGCTATTGACCGCATGAGACGTGGTGCCAACCTCCTGCCGCTTGGTCCATCTTTTTTTTTAGTGAATGGGGCAAGCTGCAAGAATTAAGTCAGGCTTATTTTGGTTGGACACGATCCCGCAACAACAGGTGTATATAATAACATTATATATATATATATTATATGATATTTATACATAAACAATATATATATATACATACATATATGGTATGATCATGTCAGTGCCATATATGATCCATGCTAAGGTGCCATTTTCATTTACCGGTGTTTTTTCAGTTCTGAGTTGTCAGTCCTGGTTATCATCCCATGACCTTGGTCGAGGAAGCACACGCACTACGGTTTCCCACACCTTCGGCAGTTCCAGGACTGTCAAAACATGTCATTTTTTGGTTGAACAATGTTGGATAAAATGCTGATAGGCTTTTGAAGGTATGTATGCTGAAAGATTCTTGCTGGTCTTTGTTTCCATATTTTTCCTTTTTTGAAGGGTGTCTTATTTGTCTGGCCCGCTTTTCCCTTTGCTACCACGACAGTTGAGCGACGACTGCAAGCGCCTCATTTGGTATTCTGGTGCCAAAAGGCACGACCTGGGTTCATAATCGCAGTATCCAAAGTGTTGAAACGTCTATTTACCAAATGCAACGCTAGGGTCATTGTAGATTTTGTCCCCAGAGGGAATTAATGGCCGAGGACAGATGGTTTTGAAGATATAGAGCTGATGGTTGAGACAGTAAACACAAGTTTGGTGAGAAGTGAATGAAACCTGGAGGTTTCTGAAGCAATTGCCAAACTTTGGGGAGTGAGGTGTTATAATTTAAAATCTTCAAGTTGAGAAGGAGGATTGTTGTGATGGATATGGCACTCTTATGTCCATGTGTCTCACAGGAAAGAAGATTCCATGGTGAACTTGGACGAGGCGGCAGATTTCGTTAGCAGCCTTTGTGAATTTGGCGACTTCGACTTATCTGCGAGGTGGTTGAGATCAAACTCGGTCAACAGACACCAGTCTTCCTCCACTATCGTCACACTGGCACGTCGAGGGCGTCAAGCGATGCGACCATACACGATCAGCCAGCTAATGCTGATCGGAAAATTCAAGTCACCAGGGCAAATTGAGGATAGCAAAACAGGACAATTTGTATTCTGGTTTGCTAACGAGCAATTTTTGTAACAAACAGAAGCAAGTTGAGTCTGAATTCTCCTTCAACTCTTGCAACATTTAGTTATTCAGTCGAGATAGCAAAACATTGAATGCTTCACTGCCAGGTCTTCCAATGCTGGAGCATTTGTCTTTCTCAATCATTCATGGTCCAAAAGGTTCTGTCCAAACCTCAGCAATATCCTGAGAGGGGGGATACGTAGCACCTTGAAAATCCACCAAATACAAATTTGACAATAATTTGTTAAGCTGCAAAATCGTGTTTCCAATCTGTGTCTTCTTTTTTCGTGTGGTGCCTTTTGTAGTGATTTCTGTTTTCAAGATTTAAAATCTTCAAACTGCACTGTGTTGAATGAAATTTCACCGGAAAACATCCGCGTTCTTCGCTCTCAGAAGACGTTGGACCTCACCTGCAAAGACGAATTTGAGTTTGATCACTGGGTCACAGGCGGGTTGTTTGGATCTGTCGTTGCACATTATTGTTGCAGAAGAGTTGCAGAATTGGAAGACAAAAAGTGAGAAGTGATTCCCATAATTAGGAAACAAACATCAGAATTGATATCCCCTCATTGTGGAGTTACATCAGTATTTAATGAACTCATGGTAAACCTTGCAGGTTTGTAGGAACAACCAGAGCGGAACAGAAGTGTTTTTTTTGTGAGTTGCCAGGCCTGAAAGCCATTTTCTATTCTTCCAAGGCAAGGCTGAAAGGGTTTTTTTTACAGGGTGGCAATAGATGGCGTGGGGGTGGGATTGGTCATAGGTCTTCAGGGAGTGGTGAATAAAAACGGTGTACCATTAGCACATGTCATGTGCATGCGTGTCTTTCCATCGTTTGGTTGTTATGGAAAGCAGAACTATTTGAGAGTCTTCATAGAACATTCTGTAATGGTCATATCATGGTCTCCAAAGGCTACGAATAGAAGGAAGTTGGACATGCAATTCCCAGCCCTGTGAGGTTGTTGTAACATTGTAGTTGACTACAAATTTGTCAACCTTTTCTGGTTGACTCAACATTGCATCGCCAGAACAAGCAGATCTCGAAGGAAGCGCTACTGGCACATTCGAAGAGGTTTCAAAAAGCGATGGAAAAGAACAATGTGGGGTGAAGCGCTCAGACATGATCTGTGAAACAGTTGGTATGTTTGGTATGAATAGGATATTCTGCCAACTTGAACTAAAGATCAAATTTGAAGGTTTCCAATATAATGGTGTCAAACAGGGTGATGTGATGTGTGCAGACTCAATGTGTGGAAAGCCTCGTAGATTTTCTTAGAAAGAACCGACATCTGTAAAGCTCAAAATTGATATGTACCAATAGAAGCGGGTCGTTTGATCCATGACCACATCCGGCGATTCTGCCTCAGGATCAAATTAACGAAATTGCCAGAAGTGAAAGAAAAGGTGCAACCAGCGTGGGAAATTTTAGGCTTATCTCACTGAAAGACAAGCATGTACGCATTTCCCATGCATTTCCTGGAATGAATCAATCTCATAAAACCAGCAATCCCATCGATACCATCCAACGTGCAGGGCCATGTGGGGCTTGATGACTGCATCGAGATTGTGACCCATACACCGTGTGGTGGCCTGGATTTTGTACAAAACCCCCAAAGTTTCACGACTTTCTCAGTTGATATCCGTTGCCCAGGCAACAATTGGATACCAAGATGGAGCGTTTGAGGGAAAGATTGAAGACTATGAGTCAGCAGGCTGGGAATTCCAGATGTTGAAGGTCAATGATTTAACTTTCTCAAACTTTTGGGCTTGTAGTTGAATCTTCAAATACAACAGTCATTTCATATTATATCAAAGAGATTTTAAAGAGTACTCACCTACTCAGGTGCTTTGGTTGGGGATAGCATCCTTGTACGACTCTCATCCGCCAGGTGTCTCGATTGGATCACCATTCAGCTGCGGAGATGGAGGTACAAATGCTTCCAACAAAGTACCATGAAGCGAAGAGATTATGCAGTATATTGAAACAGTCTTCATCTTAAACCTGAAAATGACCTTTGCCCTTGTGAGTTCAGTGGGAGTTGAACATTGAGCCACTAAAAGTTAAACTTTTTTGCAGTGGACCTGAGGTTAGCCTGAATGTGAAATTGGTATGAATATCATAAAGCTGTTTTGCTCAAGATCCATTTCCTTACCTTTCCCTTATCTCATCTTACTCCCTTCATGATGAACTTCGCTCTTCGTCGGTGCTTCTCCGAGCAGAAGAGCAAACCTGCTCTGACTCTGCACCAGCTCCGGGCGCTGCACTTCTTCAGGCAGGAGCCAACCGTACTGGAAAGGATGCTCCAAAGACTGTTGACTTGGAAAAGCCTGAGGATGCTGAGAATGAAGACGAAAGTGAGGAGCTGTCGGACCATGAGGAATCCTTGTTAAAGAGAGCTGATGTTCGGCATGCAGCAGAACTCGAACTCGAGTCTGCGATTGCAGGCAAGAACCGCCGCCGCCGCAGCCGTCGCCGCCGCCGAACGACAACAACGACAACAACTACTGTGGATTGTGGTTCAGACATCGAGTCATATTCCATTGGTTGGGATGTCACAGGTTCCATTGACTATTGTGCGGAAGGCCTCAATACCGGAGCAGCCGCAGAGTCTATCAACTCCGACAAATGTTCTGAGTCTACCAGGGACAAATGGCTTTTTGTAGACCAAGGTAATGGTTACTGTACCCTTGTTGCTCAATACAAACGATGGCCATCGTCGCCGCAATCACAAAGGAACTTCTGTGACATGTGGCACATCCAGCATGTCAGTGGCATATTGTAAGGTCAATGGAAATCAAGGCTATACCAAGCTGAAGTTGGAGGATATGGGGAACAACAAGTTCAAAATGTGGTGGTATGACAGCTCAGGAACCGCCAGGTATGCTTCCCGAACCTCTGGATATGGAGGCGGAGGCATCAAGATTGCGGACTATTCAAACGGAGATTCTTCAAATTTCCGCGTGTACAAGAATGCAGTCTACAGCAACACATGTCGCTTGAGTAAAAGTGACTTGGATGTCACTTGTTGGAAGTGAGCCGACAAGGGCTGAAGACCTGCGCTCCGAGTAAATGTGCTACAGTTGCTGGTTTTGAAGGTTTTTTTCGCTTGCAGATTTTCTATCTTCGATCTCTTCAGGATACATTGAAAAGATGAAGACCTTTTGGAGTATATACATGAAAACATGAAAATTTGTGATATCCAAACTTCATGACCTTTCCTGATATATATATATATATAGATTGAACCCATGGCCCATGAAATTTGATTCGAGTCCAGAAAAGCGTCTTCAATTGATTTGAGGAGTATTTCACCCTCAAGAGGCTTCATTATTGAACATGATGACAGATTTGATATCTTTGGCATGAAAAAATGAAATCCCAAGAGCAATCCATCATTCTCAGATGTTTTTTCTTCTCACCATTTTGCGGAGAAACCATTGATTGGTACAGGTCGATCTTTCCCTGTTGACAGGTGGGCTTCTCAGATAATTGTCCAAAAAGATGAGCACTTTGCAAAAAACTGCGAAAAATCACCAAAAATCTCTGAAAAGATGGTTTGTTCAAAAAAGGAGGGTTATTAAAGCTGTTAATACTTCAAACATTTTGAACAACCGTTGGTTTCACCATTTTGGGGATACAAACAAAAAACCCTATCAGCTACTGAGACATGTCAATCATTGTTGCGTAGTTCCAGGTCAAGGACCTGCCTACGCAAGTGTCTTCGTACAGGATGAGGATGCTCAGGAGCTGCAGCCAGGTTTTTGGGGGTTGGTTTTCGTAGCAAGTTAATGAAGCGGGGCAAACATTAACCATTGGAACTTCCCTTTATATAACGCTTTTTATCAAACCATAAGCCCTTATTTCTGATAGGGGAACAGGACATTTCCCTTCAGATTTGTCAAGGTTCAGGGATTGTTTAGTTTGTTTGTGCAATGTTTTGCGCCAAAGGTTGGGCGTTGAGTGGGAGCATCTAAAATGAAAGGATTTTTTCCATACTCAGAACATATCCCTCTACATCTGACATAAATAACATGAAATGAACCCATCAAGTTTGGAGTACATGAAATGAAGCCAAATTTGGTGAACTGACCAAGAGCCCTGTGTGCCAGGATGAGGAGATGGAGATTCGGCGGATGCATGAACTTGTTGAGCAGACAACACAGGTTCTGCAGCAAGTGGGGGCACCTACAACCGCCGAAACTATGGACGTTTCATGAGGTTTATTGGCTGAAATCCACATAGAAAGATGAACACAAAAAACTAATCATTTTTTTTCAGATTTCCACGGGTTTTAGGAAACCATCATAAGGATTCATAGATTTTTTTCATAGCGAAAAAAAGCCACTGTTTGACTCAGTGTCTTGCTGATGCCAAGGCAAGGAACGAACTCATTGCATTGAATCAACGTCAGAGGTCTGAAAGCTCTGCTAGCACAGAGGTGGGGGCTATGTTGGATTTCGGTTATAACTACTGTAGTCCATGGGGGTTTAGGATATAGGATACTCTAAAATCTAAGAGGTGTCTCCAAGATGTTAACATTAGTATATGTTTTGACAACAGTTTGCTAGGTGAGAGTATGTATTTGTATCTTCACAAAAGTCAACAACTCTGGTGCCACTAATTTTGAGATTGACATCCATATAACAGCCTACAATGCACCAATCAAGCCCGTCAGACAAAGGTCCTCTTTGCTTGGCAATGATGAAATCCTGTTGCTAGGCCAAGGCCAAGAAGAAGGAAACTGCTGCATGCAAGGCTTGTTCCAGGGGAATTTCGGAATGAGCTATCATGTGTTGATAGAATTGTGTATGACAGGAGCAGGCGTGACTCTCAACGTGTCTCAACAGAAACATAGGGGAATTATGTGATACGCACTGTAGGGAATGCCATTGCTGTCTCGTTTCTTATTGTTTCAGTAAATCTATGTCCTTCCACTACTTGACTTGATGCAGATGACAGCTGAAGATAGGCTTCCGTCAATTTTTAAAATGACATTGAATAACCCTAAACAGCAAGGGAAGACTCGTTTCACTCCAGCTGTTGCTGCCGCGCTGACAGCACATCGACCAGCTCCTTTGGAAAGCGGAGGTGGATCTGGAGAATGTTGAAGATATGTATTTGAGGCTGGTTAAAACGCTGGGAGTTTTGGCCAAATCCACCAGAAAGTGAAGTGAAGTGAAACGGATGACAGGCACATCGACAACCAGAAGGAAACCTACTCCTTAGGTTGGTGATTTGGGAAGCTGAAGTTGATGGATCCTACAACATTGGCAGACCAGAAATCTTTAGGTGAATAATGAGAGTGATGGTTTCTGGAATTACCAAAAGAACTGTTGGTTTCCCAGTTGTTGCAAAGGATGATTGATGATACGTCACATTGAGAACCATCCTACCATTGAGAACCGTAAATCCTTGAAGCACCAACATCCATCCATCCCATCGATTCGCCAGCTGACTTCAACCAAAGAGTGACCAGAACTTTCTCAGACCTCGAGGACGGGTGAAACAGATGTCAACTGCTGGGTTTTTCCAATCGTTTCGTTATGTTTCGTTGACGGTTGAAACATCCAACGAATCATAGCGATTTGGTAATCATCATCATCGTCGTCGTCGTCGTCGTCGTCGTCGTCGTCGTCGTCGTGTTGTTGTTGTTGTTGTTGTTGTTGTTGTTGTTGTTGTTGTTGTTGTTGTTTTTTTCTTCATGTATAGTATTAATTATATACATTTATTACGCTCTTGCCTTCAGGAGAGTATAAACACTCAGCTGGACTCCATCAAGTCATACTTCCTCAGGTCAAGTCCTGAAGCTGCGAGACCTTGACATCTCAGGATTGCTGTGTTTCAACGATTTGCCAAACCTTCCTTAAGCATTCCAAAGCCGTTAAGCACTTCGGATCCGCTTGTGAAACTCAGGTGACGAAAAAAAAACGAGGATCCCTCAGGAGATTTGCGTCACTTGGGAATGCCAAATCAGCTTCTCATTTTTTTTTGGTTGTGTCCGTTTTGGAACTTCCGTTTCATGAATTTCATTCAAGTCATGCAGAATTTTCTGATATATTCAGAGAACAATGCTGTTTTTCAGTTGATTCTGATACTTTGGAGTTTGTTGCTCTTCAATTATATTAAATCTGCTGCGAAACCACAATTTCAAACGAGAAGGGTCCCGGGTATTTGTTTGGGGGTCTCCCAAAAGGTTTGGTGTCAGCAGCACCGGCATGTGAGGAGTTGGTGCCAATGATTTGAAGCTGAGCCAATGTGACTGCTGACCCAAAAAGCAATCTAGCAATTTAATCTGAAGTGCAAAAATTAGTTGGACCAGATACAAAGTGTGATTTGATGTCGATTATACAGTGTATATATACATAGTATCAGTAAATCTACCTTAACAAAGAGGTTTGTTGAAGTCAACTTGAAATCACCCGGGAAACAACGGAGTGAACTCAGCTCTGCGACCAAATTCGCTGCGAGTTGGCATCATGCCACATCGCCAATTCAGCCCAACCGGGGCAGTAGTTAAAGATCCAGTGAGGCGCCAAAGGTGACGATTTCTTAAAGATTTCTCTTGTTCTTTTTATGTTCGAAGCACCGGAAGGTTCGTTTTATCCATCTTTTCCATTATGGTTTTCATGTTTTGGTTCGATCATGGACTGTAAAGCTTGAGGTAGAAACATGCAGAAAAACACAGTTGAAACTTCGACCAATATAGCACTAAGTTTACAGAGCTTGACATTTTGACCTCCTTCCTTTTGGGGGGAAACAGTGAGACATTGTTGTTTATCTATCCTAGGTGATGATCATACTGGCATACCCTATGGATGATTGAATGACATACTTGCTATGAGGGACTGGATACCATCCACATACCATCCACTCTTCAAAGAGTGAGTTTAGATCATGGTAGCAGATATTGATTTCCCTGGCGAAGAGAGCTACCTTCCATCCTTGTCATGTACCTTGGAGTTGAGAAGATATCAAGTTGCAAAATCGCCTTGTGTTGCAGCTGTCAACGATTTGTGTTCCTTGTGCTATCAGCGCCTCACTTACCAAAATCAAAGGAGTACCAAATGTACTGCGTATCGAGAGCCAGCGGGCAAAGAACTTTGACCAAAGTGGTGAACTTTTTGTTTCAATTTCAATAGATTTCAATATTAATTTCAACAAATTGCAATGTATTTCCAAAGTTGATTCACCTTCATTTTCCATGTGTTTCCAAATAGATCCAGGTTCTTAGGACGAACCCATGTTTGTCCTGCCCGTGCAGTAAAATCTGTGGCTGCAGGCTTGAGCCAACTCAAGAGGTGAAAGAAAAAACATCAGCAACGATGGGATGGGCTTGTTTTCCACAAATACTTGCTTACATGCTATGAATGGTAGTCAAACTTCAGCTACCCGCTCCCAACAAAAACTTATCGGAAATGTTAAGCGCTCTTTGGGGAAATAGCGGTTGATGGTTGGGGATGGTCTTTGCAAAAGAGCTACTTGTTTTTTGATGTGTCGGCGTGGATCATGTCATATTCATGAATTAGTTCATATGAGGCAGTGGACACCTGGGCCGCAGAATACCTGCTTGCCTGGTCTCAAATCTCCCCTGTTTTAGATGACACGAGACCTATGTGCGAGAGTTCATATTAGGCAATGAAAAGCCCCAGGTCCAACAAGCTTGCCTTTTCTTCAGTGTACATCTCCTCACGTTGACCTTTTTTGGCTCTGTATGGCTTAGCTGATTTGGAAGGCAGTCCAAGTCTCAGCTGATTTGTGTCCCGTTTCTACAACTTTGAACTTTTTTTCACACCACTCAGGTGGGGTGAAGGGCCGGCTCCTTGGGTTGCATTTGTAAAAGGGGGGAAAGGGTGGTTTTTTGTTACTCTTGAAAGGTCATTGAAAGGATGATACATCATGAATATCCTAAGGTTTAATCGTGTGTTGAAACAACTTGTATAGGCGAGCTGCGGCAGTGCGAAACGCCATGCTGGGAAGCTTAGATTTTTGTTTGTGAGGAGTTGCCATGTTCAGCAAGGTTTACAAAGTTGGGTTGCTGATAGAATGTTTGGGATACTGTTGATGGACACTATCCAACCAGTTTTTGCGGTTAAAAGATATCATATTCAACATTGATGATGTAAATGCTTTCGAACTATCGCAACTGCTCAGCAGGATGAATTGATCTATCAAGAACTGTTGATACTTGAATTCCATTGACATCCTGCTCACCAGTTCATCTAACATATCAACAAAACTCCCCAAATATCATGAATTTATCTCAAATTTATGGGTGAGTGTGAATTAAAAATCCCACCCAACATATCTATGTAAAAAGACCATTTTTGTTGGCTGAAATTTATTTCCGTCCCAAAAGCAACATCCTCGTTTTCCGGACAAAACCCAAGGCCTGTGAATGTCAGCTTCAAGGTGTCAGGTTCCGGAGGAACTTCGTGACACGTGGCCTGTTTTGGGGACGTTTTCTCCCCAAAAGTTGGGGAACCTGGATGATTATGGAAGTGTCTCCTCCCAAAATTTCTCGTTTTTCTATATATTTGGAGGGCAAAGTTGGAAGGCTCCCACATTTTTTGCCCCCAAACAAATTGGATGGATGGATTTAATATGATGATTCATCATGTTGGATGGATGATTTTAAATACATCACATCATAGTCGCACAATCTTAATCACTTCAGATGCATTTCCATAGGGCCTTGAAGGGTTCAAAAGGTACACTATTGCATCACAGGCTGGTTTCAGTTGCCAGGTTTTCTCTGGATTTGGAGCCTTCCAACACCATCAAAGAAGTGAAGGAAAAGGCCCATGAACCGTTTGGAAGCTCAGCAAACATAGTTTGCAAAGGGGATGGCTGGATTGCTGATGGATTTGTGTATGCTGTTGCCAATGGCGCATGGCATCCAATAGCCACAAGATGGTATTGATTCTGATGATTAGACTGACACACTGTAGGCAAAATTTGTTGGCGGCCAGAGTGGCAGACATTTTCAGGTCTGGTATAGAGCCTGGCCAGATGAAACTGATCTTCAAGGGGCACGGTGGCCTATGCTGCGATATTTCAGCCGAATGTGACACCTGATATCATGTGGCAATACCTGTAAAGTTCAGTCGCTTTTGATGTGTTTTATGCTGTCTGATGATTGATATTAAGATTCCAACTGCTGCACTTCAACCAACTGCTGCGATTCGTTTTGAGGCGAATCCTGAAGGATGATGACACTTTGGAGTCGACAAAGGCCTCAATCATCAGCGATGAAGTGAGTGAAAACGGCCGTCCATTTTGGGCCCTGGATCCATGGCTCCCAGGTGGAAAATGGCAATACGATGCATGTGGTGAAGTCAGCTCCTAGCGCAACAACAGCTTCAACGTTGGGATGCCTAGAGCATGCCTGATGGAGCGGCATGGTGATGTTGAATTTTCCCTGGGAATTTGTAATCTTGGAATCAAATTCGATAGCTAAGAATCAGAGATGAAGTTATTGAGATGACTTCCAAAATTTCTTCTTGTTTGCTTTGGTCCCTCAGACCCTTTCACTTTGACTGGCCAAGCCATGCGTTGTAGGCCCACGCCGGCGGCCACAGACACTACACCGGGCACAACTACCGGCACCACACCTGTCGCTCATAAGCAGGGAGTTGGGCAAAAAGGAGCAAAGCTTGAGATTTTGATGGGTTTTTGTATGTATTTTGCTTGTATGATACTTGTTGAATGCCGTTTTTTACAAAGAAATCTCGGAAGGCTGTCAAGTTGCATGGTTCAAGAACTTTGCTTCAGGAATTGTGAGAAAATCCAAGGCTGCAACACCTACACCAGCTGTTTCGAATCCTATGGCAGCTTTGTTGGGTGGCACCTTGACAAATGATTTTGTGGGTCTTTTGGTAAAGGAAAAGTTACCTCTTCAAGTTTATCTCGTGGAAATTCGGAGTGCCACATGTAACGAGTCAAAAGTGCAAGTTTGGAGTGGAAGAACGGTATTCTTGTAAACATATGTTGTCTCCAATGTGGGCTTTCAGGTCACGCATGGACACCTGACAATCCCAGATATTACTTTGGGTCATTTATAACGGCCTGGTCCCGGCTGTTAGGGCAAGGAATTTAGGGGTCAACTCATTCATAGATGAGATAACATGGATGTATCAAACTTGTCATGGGTGATGATGATGATGATGATGATGATGATGATGATGATGGTGATGGTGATGGTGATGGTGATGGTGATGATGGTGAATCCCATAGTGTTGGTGATACTGATGCCACCCTTGCGGGTGCCTGAGCCTAGATCTATTTGGTTGGAAAATCCTACCAAAGTGCACACACCCATATTACAGATACATAAAGGATTATATAACAAAATGCAACTAAAATCCAAAAAAGCACCAAACCCGCAGCACTGCATTTCTTGTTGATTGCAAGGGTTCCTCAGCACCTTCCCGACAGAAGGCCCCGAACGTTCACTGCTGGTCCCATGCTGGAAAAAAAACGCTGAGGAATGGGAGGTGCCGGTGCTGGAGTCTTTTGGTTGCAACAAACTCACAGATGCACGGCAGTTGCCAAATAAAACCCCTGGCAAATGTGGTGATGTGAGCATTTATGGAAGGGACCATCTATTGTTGGACACATTCACGATGTTCTTTCTTCAAACACATCGTAGGGTCAACCAACATCGCCAGAGTTATTGGTTGTCAAAAACACCTTCACAAAACATCGCTCATGACCTACTAATGATGCGTGTTTATGTTCGTTTTGAAAACCCAAAAAAAATCGCTATCCCGAAAAAATAACTTAAAAAAGGGAGCCTTTCAAAAGGAAACTACTCTTGCAATCGTCATTTTTCAGGGGGCGAAACTGTGAGTTTTTCCGATGGACTCCCAAGGCTGGAGGCGCAGCAAATCCCATGGCAGCCATGATGAATGATCCAGCAGCTATGCAGGCTGGAAACATCCATGAGGTTGGCTTTTTTAGGGTAAAATTTCAGCAAAGTTTAATGAGTTTAGTGATCTAAAGATGGAAAGATGGAACATCAACATGCCATCATATCACAATTAACATCAGAATCTGATCCTAGCCATTTGAAGAGTTGAGAGACCTTAAATGAAGTTCAATGGCAGGCAGCAATGCAGATGATGGGTGGCATGGGTGGCATGGGTGGTATGGGTGGTATGGGTGGTATGGGTGCTCCTCAATATCCTGGACAAAATGCTGGAGTTGGTACTGGTGGAGGCGTGAAACTGCTGGAGTTTTGTAGGTTGAAGGCTACTGTAAGGGCTTGCTGAAAAAATCCGGGTGAAAATGATGATATCATGCACTTCAGAAATATCACAAAACATGATCAAAATATGATGAATATTTGTATGAATAAACAAGAAATATATATGAACAAATCACACATGTAACACGGATATATCAGCAACAAAGGGTACCATTTTCAACGCCCAACCCTGGACCGGTTTTTGCAAAATGTGAGGCATGGGAATGCCGGGCATGGGTGGTCCTGGAGGCTTTGATCCTGCTATGGTACCAACCTTGGACCCATGGAAAACAACCAAGGCATGGAGAGGATTACGGGGCCATGTGATGATCGGTTTAACGGTTAGAACTTTTTGGTTGGTGAACGGTGGTGATTTTTGATCACCAACAAATGAGAGATTTTTGTAATTCCAGATGGCCCTACTAAGGTTCAGAACATGCTACAGAATCCTATGGTGCAGCAAATGATGCAGAATCTGGTGACTTGCTTGCAATCCGCGCACAACTCTGGACCTTTCAGTTGCACCTGATGAGGTTGGTAAAGATGTGGATCTATATAGACGGAGAAATGATGATATGATAAAGATACGAGATATATGTGTATGTGTAGTGTATCTGTCATATCTACTTTTGATGCACGAAATCCGGCTAACCACCTGAGATGTATACAACCCTGTACATATTGATATAAGCCTTGTAGCTATTAGCTGGTTAGCCAGATTTCTTCCATCAACAGGTGTTGGAATGCAACATCGCCTGATTCCATCGAGGCTTCAAACCCACAGATGATGCAGCAGATGATTCAGAGCAATCCTATGCTGCAGGTTCAGATGGGGAAGATATCAGATGCCTCTTTCAGGTATCGCAGCTGAACATTCTTGCAGTTTCTCCCTGATTTTTAAAGTAGAAACAAACGTTTCGCTCTTGTCACTGTTGTGCTTCAGCACTTCTTAACCATGCGGGAGTTGGCAAATAGGTTTTCCCAGGTTTGGTTGAAAGATTCTTCATTCTTTCCGGGCATGACCCCTGTTCTATGATCATCTCCCATTTTCTGTGCATGAAACGGCCCCTGCCCTGCCAGCAAATGTCGCAGCGCGATCCCATGTTTGCCCAGGCGTGGGGTATAAGGGCAAATTCTCCAGAGCTTGTGAAAGGAACATAGAAACATCTACCTTTAGTGTTTACATTGTTGCAACGCACATAACTGGTACAGTATATGTATAGTTTGACTTAACCCAAACGGTTGTTTTGCATGGCAATTGAAAGTCTTGAATGCCTAGACATACAACATGTTTTTGGTGCGAAACTGCGTCTCGCGCCAGATGATGCAAAACCCGGAGGTCACAATGGTTGAAATGGGGGAGAGAGGGTAGCAGTTTTTTTTAAAGATTTTTACTTGTGAGTTTTGCCAGCATTTCAAACCAAGGCCACCATTTTTGCTGAAAATATTGCTGAGCTACACCGGTAGGACATTGGTATAATTCATGTTGTGAATGCTTCCTATGCATATAGGCTGATGTACACTACCTGATGTAATCAGAAACTGACGTGTATGATATACTGCAATTTCCAGGATGCGGGAAAGATAAGGATATCTCAAAAAAAGCAGTGCACCATCAAAAAACATCTGCAGGAAAGGGTTTGATTTCAATAGTAAACCAAGAAGCCAAACCAATTTAGGGCTTGTACGTGGATTAGAACCCGTAAAACGGGTGAAGTGAATCTCCACTCTCGACTTGCCAGCTCATGCGAACGATGCTCAATCCCCAGATGCTACAGGTGCCACGTTTGCTGAGGGAAATTGTGGTTGACGTCCAGGGTTGGCTTCTTCCAGATGTCCGATACTAGATTAGTAGATATCCCATATCTTACATATATCTTAAAGATACTGCAGCCTTCCCCAGATGTGAAGTCAAATGGAAGTGATAAGAACGAAAAAAATCACACATCGCATTTTGTGAGCTTTGGACCAAGAAATTCACCAAATTCCCTATGGCCCTTTGGACCCACGCAAAAAAAGCAGCAGCCAACTCCAAACCCTAATGACCACTGTTTCCATGGCAGGGCTTGTTGCAGATGCAGCAAGCTATGGGAGGTGGTGGTATGGGTGGCCCTCCTGCCCTGGGCGCACCGGGTGCGCCGGGCGCCACGCCAACAGCTCCCACCGCCACACCGGGCGCGCCCGGTGCACCGGGCGCCACGCCTGGGGCGACACCCACCATGCCGGGACTACCCGGAGCGGGTGGAGCTGGGTAGGGGAGCCAAGGGAGCCAAGTGGTCAACGGGATGTGGGTGCGATGAAAGGAATTCAAATAATTCAATGAATATGGATCTTACAATGATTTGTAATTTTGCAAATATACTGCTATCAGATTTTGTTAAATCATATATCTATATCGATGAGTATTTAGATTTGGATCCTTAGAAATTCTGGTAAGCACTTGTGTGCCAATAGACCCATAGCTGATGATGGATATCATATCATCATATGCCTGCATCCATCTCTTTGGTGGTTGTTTCCACAGCTGATTTGAATCAACTGTTCCTGACCAAGGATGGACCCAAATGCCATGGCAGCTGCAATGCAGGCCCAGCTGAGTTATGAGTTAAGGTTGGCTCTCGATACCACAACCTGCTGACTGGAAGATGAATTGGAACAAGATCTTTGAAACTTTGGCCTTTGAATGTAGGAAGTAACACGAGTAGAATAGCTCCCACTTCTGGTGATGAAGTTTCAACAAAATACACAAACACAACACCACTCTCGTGAGGCTATGATGGGAGGACTTGGAGGAGCTGGTGGAGGTGACCGGGAATACCCGGCGGGTGGTTATTGGGGATGTGTTGGAGATGCTGTTTATGGGGCCATGGGGCCATCGATGCAGGTATGCCAGGGCTTGGAGGAGCCATGGGTGGTGCCCCCGCAGATGGAAGGTGCAGATATGATGGGATGGTGAAGTTTTTTTAGAGAACTCCAGGGAGTTCACCACGGGAAACTTGGGATGTTTTTTGAAATGTTTGGAATCGTGGGATGAAGTACTTATGACATAAACTTGCACCTTTTTAGATGGATTTCTTCAAACATAATTCATACAAGCTCATAGGGTCCAACTGTTCACGCATTTGAAGCAAACCACTTGAAGGCCGGCAGAGGAGAGGTTTGCCACACAGCCTCGGAGCTTAAGGGAAGGACAATTTTTGGAAAGCTCTGCGGAAATGCTGCTAAGACTGTTGATGATGATGATGATGATGATGATGATGGTGATGATGATGATGATGATGATGATGATGATGATGATGATGATGATGATGATGATGATGATGACGATGATGATGATGATGATGATGATGATGATGATGATGATGATGATGGTGATGATGATGATGATGATGATGATGATGATGATGATGATGATGATGATGATGATGATGATGACGATGATGATGATGATGATGATGATGATGATGATGATGATGATGATGTGGATGTGGATGTGGGACGATTTTGACTTGGGACCATAACCAGAAGAGTTTTTCATGTGACCCTCCTAGGCTTGAACAGCTTGCCGGTATGGGCTTCGGAGACCGACCCTCGAACATTCAGGTTGGGTCCAAGGCTGATGATTTTTGCACCAGTTAAATCAGTTAAATCAGAAACAGAAACACAATCAAATGCCCGGCGCATTGTGCTATTTTTTTAAGGAATCGAATAATGAAATCCATAGAAAGATCCTGGAAACGCCAGAATTGGCTTCTTGGATTTTGACACTCGAAGTTGGGGCATGAGGCTCTGCAGATGGCCAACGGTGATGTGAACCAGGTCTCCACTGTTGATGTTGCTGTGGTCAATTCAGAATGTGCACTTGTCACAAAACGCAGGTATAGTCTATGTAGTATCAGTATACACTGTATACACATATCATACATGTGAACTAACATGTTGTTTTGCTACCGATGTAGCGAATATTTCTAGGTCAAGTGGATCTACATCATTTCTGTTGGTTGAAGGAACGTTGACCTGAAACAGAGATTTTGCAGAGCCTCAGGCCATCAACTTTCTTTTGGGCCAGTGATAGAAGAGGCCCAACATCATGATTTGCTGTCATGGCAACGTGGTCTTTCACCCTCTGAAGTGTTGATTCTTGATGGTTGCTTCCAAGATTCAAAATGATTCACTTATTGCAACACAGCTTTTATTCGACTCTGGATGCTCCCGAAGAGGCTGTCTATGGTTCCCCTTGGCTGCAATCGAAGGCCCCAAAGGAGAGGCGATCGCAGGACTGGCTTCGCATGAAAAACGATGGATGTTTTTTCATTTTCAAAACGATTCTTATTTTTCGCTTCACAATTCGTGAACTCGGGTGATTCTGATTTCTTTTGATGAAATTTGAGAGAACTTTTTGTTTGTACTGTTTTGAGGGTGTTGCAAAATCTTGGCACAATGGATAGCTCCCGTTTTTCTCCATACTCTCAAACTGGTTCTTAGCAATCCAGTAAGCCATAGGGATTTCCAAGTCCGAAAGTCCGACAGGAGAGGTCGTTAAAGCGAGCTCGTTATCCTGAAGTGGATTTTGGGAGCTTCACAGAGTTTGTTTTTGAGTTGATTTGACTTAGAGTTTCGATATAGATCTCACCAACAGGTGAAAACGATAGATCAGAAGTTGTGAAGCTACTCATATGAAACATATTGAAACCTCATATTGTCATACTGTGATATCTGATAGTTGGTTGAGAATTGTATGGGCAACTCAGCTCCCTTCAGAACATATGGATGAATCAAATTAGCCAAGATGATTTCAACACTTGCATATGTTTCAGGGATCTGAAGTTTCATGCGCCATCATACACTGTGGATCCTATGTGGCAAGAAAAAATGTCAAGCTCCTTGATCCAAAGACTCGACCCGGATCTGGTGAACAGCTGGATATGATCCGGGAGTCGAGGCAGAAAAAAAACATTAAAAAACTGTTCTTTTTGACCATGACTTGTGTTTTTTTTGGCCAATCTCTAACAAAGTGCATGGAAGTAGCAAAAACTCATCATTGAAGATTGAAAACATGGCGAATCGGTCTTCCAGCTGGTTTTCTCTGCTTTGGACGCAGATGTCGTTCTGTTAATCGACTACAAATTGACCAGATTTTCACATGGTGAGTCATAGAAGCCGGAGAAGCTGGATTCTTAACTCATCCAGTCTTGTGGAATCACGTAGCGGCTTGATATAGTAGAGGTTGAACGCCCACATCTTCTCTGGCTGCTAACATTGTGAAATATGAATACATTATGGATACGTGTTCAGAAGCCATATCACTTCCTGTTTTTTCGACCTTGGTGCAGAGGTCACAAAGTCA
Organism: Breviolum minutum Mf 1.05b.01; assembly: GCA_000507305.1. NCBI lineage: Eukaryota > Dinophyceae > Suessiales > Symbiodiniaceae > Breviolum > Breviolum minutum. Next base: position 28,853 of record DF242567.1, read on the forward strand.
CGACAGCAAAAATCCCAGATATTTCCTTCACACGGTCGAAACACAGCAGACATTGGCAACTGCGTCCTGCGACACTAGCGTCCTTCACCATCGATCAAAGTACCACCTGTCTTCGACCGAAAGGCACGACAAAGAAATGGCCGTTTTTGGCGATCTGGATCTGACAGCAGTATTGAATAGTATTGAAAGGAAGGAAGTTTCCATCTATTCAAAAGCGGGTATTCATAGTTATTAGTTGATGTTCAGGGGTGCAACTATGTGTTGCAATAAAAGAAGAATCTCTGTTTGTAGTTATGTTGCCATTTCGCAACATTGGCTCAAAGAGTTAGATCACCCTATTAATTAAAGGGGACAGGACCTACCTGCCTCGATGTCTTTCATTGGCTCTTAGCTGCTGAAGTGACAATGTTCCTTGGAGTAATCTTCAGGAAGGTGACACACACACACACACACACATACAAAAACTGAAGATTTGATTTTGCCCAGGTGGACACAACCGGGTGAGATGGTGTCCAGGAGATGTGGGTGGAGGGTGAATAGGCTGGAAGCTTCCCCCCATGATTTGTTTTGGTGCCTATTCTTGTTTACAAAAAATGCCAGGTATGAGCTGGCCAACAAAAGATGTTTGCCAAGAAAAACCATTCTACCAAACTGTTGGAATGCAAAATTCTGTAAAAAAAATCTGATCCAAAAGGATCTCTCTCAACATCTGCCGCTTCAACATCCAGGACCGTCCCAAAGGTTGGCACAGCTCCACAGCTAGCTCAGTCGGCTAGTTGTGGTGCTGATACGAATGCAACCAACAGTGCGCGATGGTTGATGGATTCGGTTGATGCATGGTTTAAAGTTCAAAATTGCTAAAGCGTGATATTCTCCCCAACATTTTGAAGAACATCAACTGGATATAGTACAAAGGAGGATACAATTATTCTCCTTCCAAGTTTGGAATGATGCAAGTAGATTATGCCACATGTTCTTATTTCAAAGTCTAGCCAAGTCTCTGTCAAAGCTTGGATTGAGTTTTGATCGTAGCATTCCTGGCTGAAAGTGCAGTGCAATTTCCAAACCCTCTCGGTGCTGTCGAAAGAGGCGAGTTTAGAGATGTCATGTCATGTAACAGGATGATTGCCCTAGCAAACAGCTTTTTTATTGTTACAAATTGCAAGGTATATCATCAGCACTGTCACTATATTGCCATTGACATCACCTTCATCATCGGCATCATCGGCATCATCGGCATCATCGGCATCATCACCATCATCATCCTCCTCCTCATCCTCCTCCTCATCCTCCTCATCCTCCTCATCCTCCTCATCCTCCTCATCCTCCTCATCCTCCTCATCATCCTCATCATCCTCATCATCCTCATCCTCATCCTCATCCTCATCCTCATCATCATCCTCCTCCTCATCCTCATCCTCATCCTCATCATCATCCTCATCCTTCTCCTCCTCCTCCTCATCATCATCATCCTCATCCTCATCCTCATCCTCATCCTCATCCTTCTCCTCCTCCTCCTCCATCCTCATCCTCATCCTCATCATCATCATCATCATCATCATCATCATCATCATCATCATCATCATCATCCTCGTCATTCTTCTCCTCATCATAGTAATTACATCGAACCAGCCATCCTAGTCATCCTACTTATCCTCTACACTGCCGTTCTCATCACTCTTGCCATCACCATTGTCATTCTTCCCCTCTACATTCCTCTATATTCCTCTATGATTTTCCAGCCATGCTGGTTGCTGATGTCGCAGGTCAAAGAAGTAAGCCAACCCCTTTGTGCAAGAAGGGCTTGCTTATATAGTGTTTTTTCAGCGAGTGTTTGCCTATGTTCCAGTTTGCCCCTTCCATTTTTGTCAGGTCATGGCAAGCCTTCAATCTCGTGTGCTGGCAATGGTGGAGAACTTCAAGAGCAAGACGTTGAAACTCACTGAGGATGGCGTCACATATGCCAAGACTGTCAAGTCGAAGGTGGCTGATTTGAGTGTGAAAAGACGGTGTCCTGTGCCAGCAGTGATTTATTTCGTTTCTGTGAGGATGTGCATCTAAACTTTAGACCCTTCTAAAATCCTACAGAATTAGGATGGATAAGACACTTCGAACAGACTCCGTTGCATTTATCTCGCCTTAAAAACCTGTGAGGCAGTGGAGATGTCCACTGATACCAAACAATGGGTGATGACCATGGCTCAGAAGAGGATGTTGGCTGCTGCAGCATCAAAGGAGGCAATGATGGGATATCTGCAAAATGCGCAAGTCTTGGCAGTTGATGCTTACAAGGAGTTTCGTACTACTGGCATCAAGGACTTTACCCAGAAATATGTAGGACTTCTCAGCCATCATTCCCAAACAGCGGTGCTTTCGTTGAAGCAACTGGCTATCAAGCAAGCCCAACAGGCCAGGAAGAGGGGAAAGGTGAAACGATGTGGTCTCATTGGGAGCATCCAGAAAAAAATGCTTCATTTATTTTTGTGCTGCCTTCAGATGGTATGTTTATCCATGGGAGACCCACATAATTTCACTTGAAAAATGCTCTATGCACATTCCAAGGCCAGAGCTTCCACCCTGGCGTTGGTTGGCTCAGTGCAAGATGCAGCAAAGGCACGTGTCGTGGCGGTGCAAACTCGTGTGGTGCAGACCTATGCGAAGTGCCACTCAAAGGCCTTGGATGTGGTAACTACGGCCAAAGCTAAGGGAGTGGAGATATCTGACAAAGCCAAGCAAGCGGCCAAGGAGATGGTGAAGTTGTGATTTGCTAGCATTTTCAAAGAAAATATGAAGAATTTTCAAAAGATGCCCGCTTTCATGGCACCCTTCTGGAAAATAGGCCAACAGTTGGCATTGAAAAACTACAGTATCACTATCATCATCTTGAATTCTAATGTGAATTTTCTGCTTCAAACTTGTGTTGCTTCCCATCACAATCCACCATCGTTTGAAAAAAAAACGCCAGGACGGCCACGTTCAGGCCACTTGCGCCGGTGTGGCTGGAGGTGCTGCTGCCTTGGGAGCCACTGGAGGCGCTACTGGTCTTGCAGCTGGTTCGGCAGTGGGTGCAGCACTGGGATTGGTCCCTGCCATCTTCACCTTCGGATTGTCCATCCCTGTGGGTGCTGCCATTGGAGGTGACCATTTTTTTTGGGAAAATGATGGATGATAAAAAGGGAGATTTTTTTGTTGAAGGTTGAGAATGATGTGGAAAGAGAATGGAAAGAGAAATTATTGAAGATTGAATGTGATGGAAGAATTTGATGATTGAATCACATTCAGGAGAAAATCAGGACAATTCTGTATTGCCTGGGTTCAATATTGGATCATATCGATTCAAAGTCAGATAAAGGTGCGAGGAAGGCTGATGTGACTGCAGGTGGCACTGGTTTGGCCGTTGGCACTACTGTGGGTATGACTGCCGGTGCCGTCAGCGGTGGTGCAGCTGGCTATGGCGCATATGCCAGGAAGGATGACATCCAGGAGATGCGAACACGTGCCATTTCCAGGGTGTCTTCAGGCTGGAAAAGGGTGACTATTGAAGTCGCGGGCAGAATATGAAGAAACATTATTATTGGAATTGAAGTTCAAGAGTTTTGAGTTCAAGAGTTCGAAAATTTTTGGAATATGGCAACAGAATGAAACAATAAACATCAATATAAACATCATATAAACATCAATATCCCAATCTTTGAAAGTGTGGCAATTCCGACGTTTCTTTTTCCTTCGCAGGTGTGGATCTGGTTCGTGGCAAGGCGGCCGCCTCTGTGGACTATGTGAAGACTCAAGCCTCCTCGGTTCGTGCCAGATTCGGCAAGCAGTAAGCGCTGGTGGTTTTTCTCAGTGATCAGTCCAGCTGATTCAGCTGACTGAAAGATCTGAAAATGACCATGGAAAGATGATGAAAGATGTAAATAGTGAAACCTTAGTGAAAAATAGTGGGCCGCAAGACCAGATTGTGTTTTTTGCGGCAACGGATGGTGTGTTTTCGTGATGAATCTGTGCATTGATGGGATTGAGACCTCATCGATGGCACCATTTCCATGAGAGGTGGCTTTGCAAGTGTGCCAAAACCAGCACTTTGTGCAGAGCACCACTCAGTCACTGGATCCACCATGTTTTTTCCGCCTGGAAATGGCATCGATCAATCGATCAAGACCTTGATATGTTGAGCTTGGGCCTGGGAGGTTTCCTTCAAATCTGTTGTCGCATGGGCGCTTTCGAAAGGTGTTGCTTGTTGAAGGGGGGAAATCTCCTGTAGCAGCAAGGGGCTGCAGCAGTCAAGGTCTTGAAACAAAATCCCGCAATGCGTGGGGAACTTCCTTGTTGCAGGCGTGAGGTTTGTTAGGGAAGGCCTACGTTTGCCAAGGCTGGGAAGTACAGCAAAACCAGCCTTTTTTTTTGTGGAGTCTAGGACCGTCCTAGGAATCACAGAATTTGCTCTTTGAGGGAGCTTTGCTTCATTGATTTGCTCCGGAATCATTGCCATTTTGCGAAAGAAAAACAGTGAAAAAAAACATCCAAACAGTGAAGTTACATGCAGCGCCATCAGCTATCAGCTATCAGCCATTCCAGGGAGCTGGAGGGGAAGATATGTAACATCCAGGTACTACCTCTACGCCAAGGACGTCGTTGCTGCCGTCCTCATCATTACATCCGAGTCAAAGCAGCTCAGCTTCAGGTTGTCACAGCGTTGTCCTTCATGATATCATTGGAGAAGATGCTGGTTACTTGAGGTATAAAGAAAGTAGAAATTCAAGCAGATTTGCTATCCTGAGACCCAAACTATTCAAGCGCCACAACCAATGCATGTGGAATTTTTGAAAGTTCATAGTTCATAGCAGGATGCAGAAACTCTCTGGAGAGCTGAAACAACCATCCTCACATCTACGTAAGATCATCTAAGCACATCTAAAAACATATAAAGCACGCTAGATTCAACCTTTGAAAAGTAGATGGTTCAACTCCCATACTCCCATGCAAACCTTGTTTTTTTGCCACCACATTTTAATCTTTGGCATTCTTGGGATTTGTTGGGTCTTGCCGTCAACGACAAAAACGCCAAAGGTATTTGGAGTCATAGCATCAGCGCACCACAGCTGCCTGTAAAGCCACCGCCCGAAAGCTCAGATGGCTGAGATGAGATGATGACATGTCTACCAGATGTAAAGATTCTCCATAAAATCCAGGGGGATTTGGGGTCAAAAAGGAAGAGGTTCCATGTTTTCCCCATTTTTGTGGTTTTTCTATGATATCACCATCTCCTTTCATGAATCTTATTTTGACCCATATCTCCAGACTCAGCGTGACGGTTTGGTGATCCTTGACTTTAGACATTTCGCAGATGCCATGGTTAGACTGCTTCGCCATCAGGTTGCCCCGGCCGTTCCTGAGCTGCAATTGGGTTTGGTGAGGGTAACTTGAGACACAGGACATCTTCTGTGTCATTCCTGTGTAATATCTTGGCACTCACAATTTGATCAACAAAAAATCTAGATGCGTTCATGGATTCTGGAAATGAATTCAATGGTACCTGCATGTCAATGCACTAAAAAACCGACAGTTCTCAGTTTGATTTGTCGATGGTCTCAACAAATCAAGGTGCAGTGCGCAATCTTTACCAACACAACCAGGGACACCAGGTTCAACAAGGCGCAAGTGGGGTTTCACTTGCCCAGCTTAGGATGGAAAATTTAGAGGCCCCAAAAAATGCTCAGAGCACTTGTGACTAGGCAAGTGATTCCATTTTGAAAGGACAGGTGGCAATGGCAATTTCAAACTTGGATGGTGCGAAATTTCGCTCGTGAGGGACAAACCCAGTGACATCCCCAAAAGCATCCATCTTTAAAGCGGGGAATAACCCCCAAGACTTCCATCTGCTGCAAGTTTCCCGGTTGGTGTTTTTTTTTGTATTGGCTCAGATCTGTTCCAGCAACGCCGGGTTGGAAGGAATCTTGGTGCATTTCTACCAGTTTCATCTCTCTCCGCATTTCCTGAACGGACGCGGAGCATCTCCGTCGGCAATTCATCGTTTTTTTTTTTCGAGGGGGGAACTTCTCGAAGAAGGGAGCATGGTTCTTATTCTCTCTGGCTTGCGACATAAGCAGAGATTTTGCTTTGAAATCGATGTGTCTTTAAACATTACAACAATAAGGTGCTGGTGTGTCTAGTCCTTTGAATCACAGTATATGCAAGTATGATCGCAAGAGAACTATAGATATACGTATAGATAGCCATACGTATAGCTATGACAACGACGCTACATTTTTTCACAGCAATATATATTATAGTAGTGGGGGGGTTTGGGGTATAGTTCGCTGTCACGATTTCCCCCACATATATTTCATCACTACTAGAAACATTTTTCACCCCAAATCATGTAAAAAATATCTCAACATTCTTATTCCCATATCGTGACATCGAACTATACCCCAAACCCCCTCATAGAATTTAGGTTAGTAAATAACATTGATATATTAATTAGTTAAATAAGTGTATCAACATGTTCCAAAAAAGAGGCAAATGGTGTTCCAGAAAACCGCCAAATGGTGTTCCAGAAAACGGCGAAATGGTGTTCCAGAAAATGGCCAAATGGTGTTCCAGAAAACCGCCAAATGGTGTTCCAGAGAACGGCCAAATGGTGTTCCAGAAAATGGCCAAATGGTGTTCCAAAAAACGGCCAAATGGTGTTCCACTTTTTGGGTTTTTGGTGCTAAACCCCAGCAGAATTAAGGGGTCGGGGGGTGTTCCAAGAATGCTCCGTTTGGTGTTCCACTTTTGCCTTTCCACCTGATTAGGAACACTTTTTTTGGAGGATAGGATTGGGCATATATAGATACGTATTTATGTCAATCTTCTGCCCACATACCCCATATATCTTCATCACCATCAACCACAATCTTATCTCAACAATTTTATCAACAAAAGCAACCATACCCCAAACCCACTCATAGAAAACATGGGTAGGCATAATAACCACCACAAACATGAGTATTATCGACCGCGTCAGGTTGGAGGTTCAAGTTTCAATTCAAGATGTAATCTTTGATGCCATGGACGATGAGCCACTGCTAAAGCGGTTCAAAGTGAGCCGCGAAGGCACAGGACATGCACAAGTCAAGATAGAGCATTACTTCACGGACGAACAGGTCTCTAAAGTCATTGCAGGCGCAGTGGAATTGCCAAGTGAGGCAGGCAACATTTCTCTGGTGGATGCTGATGGCGACCAAGTGCTCATGAGCTTCAAGTCTTTGAAGTCCGATGTGGAATACACAGTCCATCACCATCCGCCAAAAACATCAGCACTGCCAGACCCAAAATGTGAAACCATAGAAGTTCCCAAACTGAACGAGCTGAAATCTGGGGAGCTTTTGGATGTCTCCAGTTTCAAGCAGTTGTGCCTTGGAATTTACTTTAGATGTCCCACTGTTTTTTTTCCACTGCCATGTTTGTTTGAATTTCTCAATTTCATTTGTCATTCTTTCTTTTTATGATGTGCTCCATGTCAAGTAAGGTTGGCGCCCAACACAGAAGCAGACAGACCAATTTTTTTGCGGGAGCACCTCATGGATGTGCATAAGGTGGCAATGGATGTATTGAAGTCTGAAGGGCAGGAAAAGCGTTTGGTCTCGCTTGTCGGCTGTCCGGGAACTGGCAAGACATTGTGTGGCTGGTTGGTGTGCTACTCCCTGCAC
>DF242568.1:0-54040 GCA_000507305.1 Breviolum minutum Mf 1.05b.01
CGGCGAGGTGGTCAGCATTCTTTTGATCTACGTTGATGACTTCATCGGCATAGCTCGCTCTGACTACGACATTGCCGAGGTTCATCGTCTATTCAAGTGGGGCTCCCTGGACTTCTTCGAGGTGGACAAGCCGACTACATTCAAGGGCAAGGAGCTCACTTTGACTTTGACCCAGAAGAATCGCTATGTCCTCAAGATCTCCATGAACAAGTTCATCAACGGCCTGGATTTGGGCCGAGTTGGGAAGGCTCGCATGAAAGAACCTCCACAATTGAGTGAGGCAGAACAAAAGGAGTTGCGAAGTGTGTCTGGCTGTCTTCAGTGGGCAGCTACTCAGGTCAGACCTGAGATTGCACCTCAGGTGAGCTTGACACCACATGGCTCACAGGCAAGCATCAGCGATTTGAAGAACCTCTACAGCACCATTGAGTTCTTGAAGCAGACCCCAGACTATGGCATCACCATGCAGGATGTCCCCATCAACGAGAGCACGTTGGTGATTGCCTACAGTGATGCAAGCTGGGCGAACGCCCGGAAATCTGGAAGTCAGATTGGAACCTTGGTGGGGCTAACTACAGCCAATGCCCGCTATGAGCCTGCCAACCTCAGCTTGATCGATTGGAAATCATCAAGGTCAGCTCGTGTTTGCAGGTCAACGCTGGCGGCCGAAGCAAGTGCTGGCGATGAAGTGGCTGACAGGAGCGCCTTTGTCAACATGTTCCTTGGTGAATTGGTGCATGGAACTCCGGCGCACCGTGTTGGATGCAGACTTCAGAGCGTCCAAGCAACTGATGCAAAGTCCCTCTATGATGCAATCGTCAGCCAGAACCCAAATTTGGCGGACAAGCGGACGTTGGTGAGCGTCCGGGCAATCCAAGAGTCAGTCAACAATGACCAGATCCATTGGTTGCCGACTCGATTCCAATTCGCTGATGGACTGACAAAACATGATGACAGATTGAGGAGCTCTTTTACCAGATGGCTTCAGGCACCAGTGGCTATCTTGGTTGATCACCCCAAGAATGAGCACTACGAGCAGCAGTTCTTTCAGAAGGTGGCGTCTTCGAAGCAACTGCAATGGCCGAAGCTAGCAGCGGGTGAAAGCCAACAAAACGTTGGGAGTGAAAATGCAATGCAATAGAATCCATGGCATGATTGCACATAGGCAGATTGTCTTTCACCGCTGTCTCTTGTGGTACAAGGGCCCCTGAGTCAGCTTTTGTTTCCTACTGCGGTTCTACCGCGATGACTGCTTGGTGGTAAAACAGGCAGCAGTGTGTGAGCGGCTTTCGCTTTGCAGTCTTTGAGCAAGAGCCGTTAAGAGTTTCAACGCACACATTCCAGTGCTCTGATATCTGGTTGGTGTCCCTTGCAGGTGCGGTATACCAACAGAGCAGCCTTCTCATTGTACTCCGAAACGCTGGGCTTCGAGATTCAGGAGGGAGAGATCTTGAGGTCACTCACTGCGCACCACCAAAAAAATGAAGTAGATTTTCCATCATTTTCCTAGATATCTACTACCTATACATCTACTTGCCATGATTAGCAATGATGACGTCAGGAGAAAAAAACTCCTGTTATCAGTCTATAGTTTTGTATTTCTATTAGGTTTCATGTCTGTTGGGCTCGTGGCAGGACATTGAGGAGAAATACTATGCGGACAAGGAAGACGCATATGACATGAGGAAAACGTGGCTTGGCGTTTGCAGATTCAGCGTTCAAATGGTGGTACCGAAAAACATCCACAGCTGCTTCGCTTTAGAATTCTACATCTTGTGCTCCAAGGCTCAGAGCAGGCTATGCCAAGCAGGAGCAGGAGAAAGGTGACGTGGGCGTCACATATTAGGGACAGAGGGGATGAAACAGCTACCGTTCCAGCCGATGACATCCACTGACTTAACAGATTTTAGCATCCCATCAGATCTCAGTGTTTGGGGAAATGTGGTAGGTTCCACATGGTTCCACTATCTTCCATTCCCAGGGAAGAAGAAACTGAAAGAAAAGGTCGAAAAAGAAAAGGAGGCCTCCGAAGCCCCGAGAGTTGTCAGCACAGCTTGGAGTCGCCTCAGGGACATGGAAGTGAGTACTGATTTTGGGTGGATCGAGGTTACAAAAAAGCTAGCCGCTAGGGCCCACAACTGGTTGTAGTAAACATAATGTGGTCAAATCTTCACATACCCGCAGGCAGCAATAGAAGCACTCATCATTCAAAGTTTTGTCTATTTGCTCACTGCCTCGTTCTGAGTCAAAGTTTGACCAAAGCAAGCGACGTAGCCACAATCTACCAAGTCTAAGAAGTTTAGGATCATCAGCATGTCCCAGACAGCAACACCATGTGACGCAACTGAAGAGGCTGAAACGAAAGTAGAAAAAGCTCCCGAGAAGGCCAGGGGGAAAAGGAAGCAAATCAACTGCCTTGGTTCGTGTTTTCGTGATTCAACTGACATCTCAGCACTAGGCTGAGGCTGAAAAGGAGGAGAAGGGTGAGGAAAAAGCCGAAGAAGCAGAGGTGGTTCATCCGTCTCGTATTCTCTTGCAAGTGGCAAGAACTTGAAATTCAACGAAGTGTGTGCAATGCCAAGGTACTCTGGGGTCTCGGTGTGTTTTCAGTGTGTTATGGGATGTTTCTGTCTTTCGGGGCAGCAAACTTCATGTTTTCGTGTAGCTTGCCCGATTCAAGACGAAGCTCCGAGGAGGCGAAAAAGAAACGCAAGAATAAGAAGGGGAAGAAATGACCAATCTCCGATTATGCAACCCAAATTTCAGCCGGGGTCCTCAAGGTTTGAATCTGGATATGTTGGATTTTTGCTCAAGGTATTCGTCACAGAGTGACTAAGCGTCAGATTTTGGATGGTTTTGGATGATCTTGGATGATCGGGATGGTGCTTCTGTTATGTATGGAGGAGATTGGGATAGACAGGCGGTAAAGAAGGAGGCAAAATATGGCAACATAAATTTGGAATGGGTATGTTACACAGAGGGATAGCCTCTTTTTCGATGGAAGTCGAGGCGTCGCTTCACTATGTTGACATGGGATAGGTGACATGCGAATCAAGCATCTCTGTTTTCTCACATTTGATAAATGAATTCAAACAAAATCCTGGCAGGAGCGTTTGGTTCAATGTCCAGCATGTTTATAATTTCTCGGTGTATCAGAGTTATAATTTGGCTTCCCTAACTCCCGGCCAGCAAATTTGGCAACAAATCCCACAAGACTGGTGGAAGAATCTCACAAGACCAGTTGAACAATCCCACAAGATTCGTGAAACACCAGCAGGATTCGACATTTTTGGAGGAACACCGTAACATTGGAAGCTGGAGTAAGTGCTATATTATATAATTTGAAAGAAAATTATCATTATATCATTTGTCTAATTATCAGCGTAAACCCTAAACTCATTTTCCAACAAAGATACTTGTCATGTAAAGATTTTGTAGTAATCTAAAGTTTGTTGCTTTGCTTGTTTTGTCTTGTTGCAGCAAAATCACCAAAATGTAACACGAAAGAAGACACAGAGAAAGCACATAATAGACCATCTCGGACCCAAAAGACAAAGAATAAGAATAACATACACACAAATTTGCAATTATGAGAGCAGGTGTTCCATTTGCAAAAAAGAAGATTGGCCGTATTATTGCAAAACAAGAACAGATGACAATGATGGAATGTCATGTGTGATGAGATTGATGGAAAAGACGAAGCCAGTGACAATGAACCTAGATATCGTTTGCTGTCGCTGCGAAAGGTTTTTGCAAGAATGTTTACTAACAATATGAAGATTGATGATATCGTTGATCGCTGTGATGTTTCAACACCATTAATTCCTACAGACGAAGAGCATTTGTCAGATCATTTCATTCTAGTAGCAGAAATGATTGAAGACCAAATAAGCGTGGAACATGAACACTTTACTTACTTTTGGTATATCAATATTTTAATGCTAACGGCTTTTCAAATCATAGATTCATAGATGATAGATATACAATATATTCGTTGAACTGTTAGGAACGTATATTAAAACAAATATTGACAATGTACATGAAGGTATGGAAACTGAAAAGAAACAGTATGAAACAGTGTTCGAACTGTAATGGAAAAAACATAGTTGTGTTGGAAAGATTCTCAAGTAATATATAATGACTATAATGTGATCGTGAAACAAACTACTGTAAATGTATTGTGCAGCAAAAAGAAGAGAACGATAATAATGACCTATTGAACGTTCGGATGCGAACTGGTTCTGAATTGAATTTATTACTTGAAGACTTCAATAAAAACTGTTTCTTCCAACAGAAACCAAAAAAAGACATGGGAGAAGTAAGAGGCATACTGTATATTACAAGCTCCGGGAACAATTCCGAATTGGCCATACGTAAAACATGTCAAGTGTATGAATAGATGATATACTCTTTTTTTGCAACGTATAGCAACATAATATATCATACGTCAACTATGTGTTTTACACACTTCACCTTATACACCCTAACTACTTTCTATCTACATCGGCTTGCGGCTTGCCCAACTCCCACCATAATGCATAAGTTTTTTTTGGTTGCATGGCAGGGGGTTGCCCCGCGGTAGATTGTATCACCCAGCATATGTTTATATTATTTGCACCAATTTATGTGGAGATTTATGTGGCAATCTACGGGCTGGGAGTCAGGCAAGCCAATTTCAAGCTAAGAATAGTTGCTGTAATGAATCACTCTAAGGTCGCTTCCCTCTCCGATTTTTGAGCCGCGTTCCTGCGTGCCTCGTGGGAGTACAACGACTGAAATTGGAGTTGTGATTGAGGTGGCCATGGTGACTGATTTTTCAAACATGGGCATTGTCAAAGCTAAGCACTCAGAGTTCAGAGGACTTTTGGACTTGATAGGATAGGACTTTGCACAAATTAATAGCCTCTAGTTGCAAGGTGGGAGCCCTACGGCCAAATCAGTCGACTTTGACCCCGAAGTCACGAAGTCCCTTTGTTGCCATTTCCATGTTCCTACATTCATGTCGCGGATATTGTTGGGCTGGTTCACAACAATTGTTTGATCGACAATGTGACCCTATGTGACCCTCACCTCCAATGTCACTCATTGAACAGTTCATCCTTAGCCAAAGCTCTGGTATTTTTACAGGAAGATCGTCCAACCCGGCCCACCTCACAATACATATACCATATCAATATACAGTATCATATCATCATATCACTTCATTTCGCGTTGGCATCCGCGCACCAAAGGGCCTGCACAGGGACGCAAATAATGGTGCAGATTTGCGCCAACCAGGATAGTATGCTCAGACTCAGCAGACCTCAGAAGTGCAAACTTCTTCGAAACGGTGTCTCACTCGACCTATCTCGACCTATCAGCCTGTCGTGTCGCACTGTGTGCGGACGGCCTTGGCAGCTCTTGGCGGCACAAAAAGACGTTGGAACCTGCTCGCTCCAAGCCTCATGTGTCAGCACTGTCAATGTCATTGTCTACGATTAGGATATAATATATATATAAATATTACTGTATGTTATGTAATTATGTTATTCCGTGCGTATTTAACATCATTCTTTGATGAAAGTTCCTGAGGCACTCTTGAACGCACCATTGCTCATCATTGATGCCTGTAGAGCCATGTCAAGCTAAGCGGTTGTTTTACTTCCTTGTGCATTTTTTCAATGATTGTTTTTGGGCAGCGGTGTTTTGTCATATTCTATGGCCTGCACTCTGGCTCGATTCATTGGCGGGGCGGCATGAAAAGCCGTTTATGGGTTGGCTAGACATTGAGCTGTGTCCTGGTGCCAGAATTGTTTCATCCTTATCGCTGGTCTAGAACTGCTCCAAGCAGTTGAAACTGGCGGAACATCTTCCCAAGGAGACCAGGCCCAACGACATTGTGGCACCTCGACAGTTTATTAGTGTTGCTGAGAGTGACCAGCCCGTCAATAAACTGTCGCCCACTCTTGTGCTTTAATGACCCTCCATTGCTGCATCATTTCCTGTTTGTATTTGATTCTCAGCATCCATGTGCAATCTTTTCAATCCCTTGGGCCCCTTGGGCATTCATGCCCGCCTGCAAAAGATGGTGTAATAGTTGACGCAATGCCCAATATGGCCAGACATAGCAAGACTATACAACAATCTCCTTGCACGAGCTCTATTTTTTTGGTTCAGCCCCAAGGCATTTCCACTGGGGACTTTGCTGACCGCTTTCTCCATCCCCACACACCGAGAGAGCTTCTTCACCTGAGGAAGCATGGCTTCGAAGCCTGCACCAAATCAGCCATGGCTTGAGCACCCCGACGGGAAATGGTCCCCACGTCCACAGATTCCCTTTGATTGCCCAGTGTGCCTCAGAGCAAATTAAGTTTATACGGTGGAGGCGGAGGAGGGCGAGGTTCACATCAAATCAGAACGACGTAATTCAGTTAGTGGGTCTAAATATTCACAATACCGTTGATGGAAGAAATCCTGCACCAGTTGATATGGAAAAGGCTTAGTGAATACTACGTGACTATGTCCTTGCATTTGAGGGGAGAGTTAGTTTCTGCTAGCTTGGCCATGGCTACATTTTCCAAGTGGAGGGGAAAAGCTGAGAGACCCGGTCACAGCCCAGCAGACCATAGAACCTCAGGTCCTATGGGATTGAGGAGAGCCCGGTGGACTTTGAGCTGGACGTCAGATCTCCAGGGCGGTGGGGCATAGGGAAGAGATATGAAGAGATCATGAGCGCGAAAAATGGTGGTTTCGGTGCATTCATTTCTGATAGGCCAGGATTCGTTTAATTTACCTTTGAGTTTGATTGTCCTTCCTAGGTGAGAGACCTGGGTGATGCCAACGCAGCATCACAGCCCGAGGCCGCACCTGAAAAGAGATGCTTTTGCTGATTAGAGCCCAATGAGACTGCAGTAATGTCCGATGAATCGGGGAGAATACGTTGGGCAATGCGGTCTAGGAGAAAGACCCCTGTGACCAAGTTGAATAGTGCCATGCCAGCCGTGATCAGCTGAAGTCAGGTGCAGGTGAGCCCTGTCCAACCCATCAGGTGGGGCAGAGCCAGTCGACCCCTGACATGTTGCGCTGTTGGCGCAGGAGCGAGAGGTAAAATCTGGAAACATCTATTGAGATTGCAGGAGCTTCCAATTTAATTTCCCTAATTGACTTCGCATAGCTCTTTCTGGAAGTTTTTCTTAATGAGCAATTTTGCATGTTGGGCTGTTGCGCGTTCAGGCTATCATTTGATCTCATGGTGTCCGTGACGAACTTGAAACATGTGCCTGACTGGCAGGGCCCCCAGTTGCCTGAAACACTGCTCGGGCCCGTTTTCATCAAGGGATTTCCAAGGAACAAACTGGACACGCAGAGACATCACCTCGATATCAAAAGCAGAAGCTTCGACTCCTATCATTCAATACCATTGGCCCAGGCATTTAATGCATCATTTATATAGGTACCAAAACAATCCCACAACAAACCAAAGCACGGTATGAAGGGACAGGGCAGGGCCGAAGCCCCATAACCTTTGGACTTCTTTGACAAACTTGTTTTCTGGACTCACTTGATTCATGTGTTTTGAGGTCCGGAGTCAAGACCTTGAGAGACCTTCACGCGCCTCGTTGATATTGGATTGTTTCAACGTCGACAATCTCCATTTGGAGATGGTCGGCTGTGTTGCTTTGTCCACATGAGTCGCTGTTTAGGTTTTTTAGCTCAATTACTTACTACCCTAGTTCTTTAGTCTATTTAGTTAGGTTTCACAGTTGTGTACTGCATTAAAGCATAACAACACATATCTGTCATGATTGCGATGATCGGCAGTGAACTTTAACAGGTTCTTGTCGTCGGCATCATCATGAACAAATATCAATACCATGATCAATTATAGCCACAAGTTATTGGCATGCTATGTTCTGAAGAGGTTGCAACGTCAGGACCTTTATGCAGAACTCTCAGCACACCGGCCAGTGGATGATGTGCTATCTACGAAGGCACCTCCCTTGATATCTCCGCACGAAGCTGCTCGGCTTTGCAAGGCTATCGCGGAGCTGTTGCACCATCACTACCGCTTCTGAAGCAAGGTTTACAACTGTTTCAGTGATATTTGCAGTGGCCATTTGTGTCCTCAGATATATTCAGGTTCTTCATGTTCCTCAAGCTCTTTGGAGACTTGGCCCAGGGTGTGCAATTTATCATTCTTGGACCGACTTGGGAGGAAACAAAAGTGATTGCTTTTGCTCCTCAGGAGCTACCATGCCAAGAGCATCTGTGCGGCAGCGCAGGTCTGGCTGCTCCAGGTCTGCTGGGTTCAATATGGTGGTGGCGAGGGGAGCTGGTGAGTGTGGAAGTTAGGAAGCGTGGCAAACAAAATCCCAACTTGTGAACTATGCGACGGAAATGCTACTTGAAATGCTTCTTGGGATAGTTACAGGACGACATGGAAGAACAAGTCCGGATAAACTGGGAGGAGGTTGAGTGTACATCTTTAGATCACGAATATGTCACAGGATGACTATTTGGTATTGGGCGCATCACACTGAAGCCTGCATGCAAGGCATTGCGCACTTGGCCGGACAACCCCCTTTTTGGCGCCTTCTTCACCAACAGTTTGAACTCCACAAGTTGCTGGAGCCACTTCCCACATTGTGATGTGTTCCTTGGCAGAACAACAGGTACTTGCAGGCAGTTTTCAAGCATGATTAAGCATGTTTGAGCGGCTTCAACAACTTCAACATGCAAAAGATACAAAAGTATTTGGACGTGGAGGTGCGGGGTGCATGTTTTTATCTCTGACAAAAGACGCAGGTTGTGCTTGCCCTTGGCCACCCACATCTCGGAGTACTTGGGAGATCCCTTGGACCTCACGAGACTCAACCATGGAAAGGGGTCAGGACATGTTAGGACAGGGTTGAGAATTAGGCATCTCCGACTCTCCGACTCCTGGGATTGTGTACAAAGATACTGCATACTTATTGCCATCAGTTTGGGTTAGAGTGTATATATATATATATATATATGGTTCCAGCTATAGTTATAGCTATACTCGCTCTCTCTCTATCCATATATATTTATATATCTATATGAACCAGGCATGTCTAGAATGGAAATGACGGCACCGACTGCGCGCCTGAGTGTCACAAAAAAGTATAACAGCAATTATATAGTCCTGCATGATCGATCGCAGCCGTCAAAGTTGTAACTGTCATCACACGTGCTTGCTGTTTTAACTTCTGAATGGATCGTGTGACATTTGAAGACGGTTGTGCCAAGCCGGCAGATGTCTTAAAACGGCTTTGCAAGGAATTTCTTTCGCGTCTCCACAAAGAGCATTGCGGAGACGAGCGCGCAGATTGTTGCCATGCAGTGGGAGCGCATCTTTAAGGAAGGGATGAGCGGGCCAATGGATGGGAAGTAAGGTGGCAGGTTCAGTAGAGTTCTGCATCCGCGGTGGTTTTGATAAGAACCACAACCAATTATCGCCATCGCCTACCATTTTCGATCGTTTTAGCATTTGATTGGTTTATATTACCCTCAGCAACTGCAGGAGAAGTGGCCTGTTTTCCACGAGGCTTTATCGTATCTCCCACGAATACCCAGTCAAAATGACTGGGAGGTGCAGTGGGGTGCCGACGGCTTGATCGCAACAGCATCAAAGCAAGCTGGAGGAGAAATTCTACAGGGATCCAGACCTCGTGGATCCCTAGTGTCACGGTGGCGGTTCCCACAGCGGAATATTCAAATACCTTTCTATTTTCTGTATTGCAATTCTAAATAATTTTGTATGATTTGATAGGATTTGCATATATCTGAATACAATATGTGAGTATATTCCTCAATACCTTACCCGTTCTCCGAGGCCTCATGATTTGATGAAGCTTTTCCTTGCCCCTTCACATTGCCCATGCCATTGTGTTTCTTGAAACTCATTTTTTGGTCGCAGAACGGGAAGTAGACGGACACCCAGTTGTCAAGAGCTCCATGACAGGTGCTCTACAAGCAGATGCACATGGGTACGCGACAAGAAGTCTTGGAAGTCTTTGAGCCTTCGATCGCTCAAGCAATGGAGACTGAAAGCCATAGGTCGTTCAAAAGAAGCAACAAAGAAAAGATGTGACGTAATTACTCTGTATGTCTTGTGTTCATTTTTCGTATTGAATATTATTGTGTACCATTTTCAGGCAATACACTATTTATTGAACGGCGAATACCTCCAATTTAGATACCTGAAAATATGTTGGCGATTGTAGGTTCGAGATGCACATGTAACCAGGGGCGTATGTGAGCCCAAGATAGAGCTGTTTTTTTTGGTCTCCAGGTTGGCAGCAAGGGTCCTTCGCCGTGTTCATTTTTATTGTCTTAGACATCTATGTAGCATTAATATTGGCGATAGCTTTTTGAATGGAACTGTATTACGCCATATGTTGCATGACTCAGAATAACGTATGCACTTTTTGGCTTTTCACCAGATGGTAAGCCTCCATTCGACCTGCCTGTGTGTTCAGGACCGTGAGAAGAAGATTGGCTTCTCCATGTCATGCATGGCTGCAAAGGTGCGGAAAAGGGTGGACAACTTCTTTTCGTCAGCTGAAACATTGTGGGGACAGGTTTCTCTTTGCAGTGTGGCCAAGTTTGTTTGAAGTCTTGGAGCACCCTGTCCTTGTTGCTTTTTTGTTCGGCATGTTGTGTGAACTTCTCTAGTTAATTTGGGCGCCGCATTTGCCATGAATATTTGGAGAATTGAGCTGCCAAGTCGTTTTTTCGTGACGAGAAATGATGAACCCGAACATAATATACAACAGAAAACTCCAGCCTCCGTGCAGGTCTCATGGGAGCGCAGAAGCTTGGCTGAAGTGCTGGTAGCAAGCATCCATGTGATTGATTTGAGGAGTGTGCAGGGTTTCTATTTTGAAGGTCATATTTTACCATATTTT
The DNA here is from genome assembly GCA_000507305.1 of Breviolum minutum Mf 1.05b.01. Lineage (NCBI taxonomy): Eukaryota > Dinophyceae > Suessiales > Symbiodiniaceae > Breviolum > Breviolum minutum. The sequence goes on from DF242568.1 coordinate 10,911, forward strand.
ATGCGTGGCAAAGGGATTTATTATTGTTTCTTGTCACTTGGCTGAATCCAGACACCAAGAATCAGTGAACCAAGCTGGACGCAACACAGATAGTGACTCCCGTGTGGCCAATGATGCCATGAGAGAGAAATCCAAGGTAGCAACTCTTATGTTGCCATGTACGTCAGCGCAAGTCACGTGTTGCCCGGAATGGAAGGGGGGAAGTGTCGAAGTGTCCAAAGATGTCCACAAAACTTCCAGTGATCTTCCGACTTCCGAAGCGGTGCAAGCCCGGTTTGATGCCTCGAGGCTTCCTGAACGGATCCCAGCAGACCAGCAGCACCGCCTACGTTTCTGCCCTGCGGGCACAGCCCGAGATCAACTGCAGCCAGAAATCGCACCGCCTAGTGTGGCAGAGATCTACCCTTTCAGCGGGGGAACTCGATTGGGCTGGGTGCGGAAGGAAATGATGGAAAGCCTGGTTGTGTCACCACAGATAAGCAGCCATGCTCCTCATATTTCTTCATATGTTTGTCACGTGTTTGTTGTTTTAGCCATTATATAGTCATCTCTACAACTTTTGCGGGCATGGCTACTAAGCTACAAGGGTCTTGTGTGAACAGAAAAGCCAACCCTCACCATTTTCGCCTGAGGAGTGTTGAAAGGCTACGACGACGTTGTGGTGGGACAAGGCCCTCGCATTGGGTATGAAAGGGTCGCAGTGCCGTTGCCTAATGTTGATGGCAGTTTACAACTGCGCCTCCTACCATCACCCTGTTTGGTGAGATGAGTGTTCCATCATCTACAGAACCTTCTAGACAACAAAAAACATCAGAAACCTGCTGTGGCGAGATCAAAAGTTGAAGATTCATAGTGGGCAATCAAATGTTCAGGCGTAGGCGCTCCAATTTCACCTCATGGTGGTGCTGGATATGCTTGTGCGGTCTTGCCTTTGTGAGAAAACTCCATTTTAGATCCCATGAATTACTCACTGGCCGCGGCCAACTCTTGTATTTTTTGATCATTGCATCACCGCAGGTGTCGAGCTGCAGTGGAAGATGCAGATGGGCTACTTGAACTGCTCCAGCACATGCCAGAAACATCATGAAATATCAATGTGCACTGCACCTGCCAGTGTGGCCATGACCTGTGGGTATACAAGTATACAAGGAAAAGCCATACCTCTCTAGCCGGGAAGAACACATGTCACATGTTCTCATGTTCTGAGAGCTGCAATGGACTGAAGGGGCTCCAAAAGTCGGTTGGTCGCAATGGATTTCTTTTTTTTGTGCCATCCATCTGCAGCAGACCCTGAGGCAGCCCTTTTGGATGGTGGTATGGCAAAGTGGAGCGCATTGAGCGCAATGGAGAGATCGCTGCCGTGACATTGATCTTTCCCCACTTCCCAACAAACTCTCGGTGGTATCGGTTGAGGCCGCGTTTGGCAAACACATGGGTGGAAGGAAAGTTCCTTACGCTGGAATGTTAATTGCGTCAAACCATATGAAGGAGATTGCAGGAGCACCCTCCTTCTTACTGAAACCCAGCCTGAAACCTGCAACTTGCAAATGATCAGACAACGGAAGTGGCGAAGGTTTCCAGGGCACCAGATCGAACATGGAACAACATCAAATTAAGTCTGAGTTTAGTCTGTTACTTTAAACTGCACAATCTTCACAATCCACATGTCTTCAAGACGTACCAACATTTGCACCTTGGGACGCGCCAGACGCATCTGTTTTTTGTGCCTGCAACCGTTTCAGGGTAGTGGTCGGAGACGGTGTCGTCCGTAGATGTGCGATTGGTGGATATCATGGTGGCCTTCGTTCCTTCCTTTTGCAAAAAGTCATGAGTCGTTTGTGGTTTCACTTCCAAGAGCCTTGGGCCTTGGTCATTCAAATTATTCTACACCCATCAAGCCATTTGGGCACTGGCCAAGCAAACTCCAAGGTGCTGTCTCTGCTGGGGAAGAGAAAGTGTGGAAGCAATTCTCGCCCAAGCAGCCAATCATGTTTCTTGGGATTGTCTTGAGTTCGGCGCAGGTGCGGGGAACTAAGGCGTCAAAGCCTTGCCAGGGAATTTTGGCTCTGATGTCTAGCAATGATCCTACCTTGATACATGTTCTGTTTAGACTGCCACACATGCTTAGATGATAGGGCTGTAGCATTCTCTGGAGTCATAGTACGTATGTGTTCTACACATGCTAGTCCCATTGATTGCTTGCATGTTGATTGCTTGCTTGTTTGATGTGGGATATCGGATATTGATATTCCACTACAGCGGGGGTGCGAGAAGGCGTATCAGTCCGAAACCGGAGTAATATTGCTTGTTCCATTTTGGAGTGACTGCAAAGAACATCTGCAAGAGTCATCACGGGGGTCGATTGATCTGCATCCCCACTTCTATCAAGAGGTTGAACCAAAAGGTTGTGCAAATGAAATGTGTGCTCGCTTTCGTCCTACATTTGGAGTTTTTTGAAACATGGAACGTGAATTCTATTTGTAGAATGACCTACCAGGACATTTCATGTCCCATTGGATTCCCAACGTGTTTTGGATTCAGCGGGCCAAGGTTTTGAATGCAAATCCAGATGGAAATGCCTTGAAGGCAGGTTACCTGCCATTCTGGGCGATCTTGTCTTGACGGTCGCACTGGCGTGTCTCAGCAGAAAGAGAAAGCAAATAGGATCAAACTGAATTTCGTCAAAGAGAATCACCCTGTACTGGAACACGTTCTGCTTGCATTTTTTAGAGATATGCATTGCATCATAACTAGTGTCTGCAATGTGTCTGCATGCAGATACATATCATGTGCTGGATACATCTCTCCCTTTCTCTCCATAAAATACCCACCATCCCAAGACATGTGCATCTATATTATAGGCGCAGGATCAAACGAGACGAAGAGGCACTCGGCTGGTACAAGAACCATTCAAGAACCCATGGGGCTGAAACCGGAAGCGCCAACCCATATTTGGTAAAGCCCTCAAGGATCCCCACGGCACTTGTAATATTCTTGTAATGTACTTGCCAACTAAGGAAACTTGATTGGATTTCAATTTATGGTATCTCAATTCAACTTCCCTTTACAGTCACATCAAACGATGTGCTGCATACCAACAAACTGAGAGTTTCTTCCTGAGGGATGTCCGAGTGAATCCTTTGCCCAGGAAGGCCATTGCCAGAGACAATGCTTTGCACGGATGCCGTGTATGTCCGAAGACATGTACACTGCTGCCGGTCTCAAATTAACATGCACACCAAAGAACTGTGAGAAGAGGGCAGCGTGGAAAGGACGAAATAGGGTAGATGACATTTGCAATACAATATTGTCCTGTAACATTTTCATGTGCAACATGATGCAAAAAGATTTACGTTTGAAGATGCTTCAGATCTTGAGGACTCGGAAAGATTTGTCGATTCTTGTTGACTTGTTCCCACTACAGAGCAAGGTTGCGACCATTTAGCATGATAAGAAAACGACTCCCCTCTCCCACCGTTTCACCGAGTCATTCCGAACATGTCCAGGCAGGCTTCTGAGCAGCTTATGGTGTACATAGTACAGCAACCTTGACTTTGATCTATGACCAAAAGAAGGCTGGAATGATATGAGATTTCACTGCCGATTTCAGGAAAGTAAGTATGTGAAACTTGGTCATGTGTCAGAGCTGAGGATGAAGAGTTGTAAGATTCTAAGATGTAAGCTACAGACACATGGGGCCGAGCAATTGCTTGAGTTGTGACTGCTGCGCCTAGAGATCGTTTGAAGATGGCAATGATCAATCACACTCTACAAGATTGTTGCGCTACTTGTTCCTGGAGGCTGCGGCAAATCAATTGCTCAACCCCATAACTTCCATGACTCATTTGCCCAAACAGCAAGGGCAACATGCAAAAAGCCTCCGTGACAGTGGCATGAATTGAGATGGAATGGTTCAGTGCTTCAATTTCAAACTTTTGGCATATCAACCTTGGGCAAGTGGGTATAAATTGACTTGTGACGGCGTTGGACGAGGATGCTTTGATGGACAGGTATTTTCAAATATACTTGTGCTTCTTCAGAATGTGTTTCTATAGACTGCAGTCTTATGTCTGTTAGCCCGCTTTGGAAATGCTGGCTGGTTGCGGCTTTTTGTCCTACAATTCTTCATTATTCTTCAATGTTCAGCTATCCTGACGATGCATCCAAACAAGTTCGACGTTTTGCCCAGACTCTTCTCATTTAAAAAGTCTGGGCCAGTCACGAGATGCATGTCGCTGCGGTGAGGGGACCTCTTGAAACATTCCCCGATTCGCCTTAATAGATCTGACCAATCAGATGCAAAGTCGTGGGGGCTTGGGAACATGAAAACTCCCAGTTGCAGCATACAGATGCTGCCCACAGAACTGGCAGTCCTAGTGCAACTTTTTTACTCATATGCTTGATAGCGGTACAGTTTCCACGCTTCCTGCAGCTTTTTCTTTTCTGGAGCCTTTGCTTTAGATTATTTTCCGTGAAGGGCGCGGCCCCAATGGACAACCAAAACTCTGCAAGGCAAAGCATAGGATTTCTGTGCGTTTACGTGCGTGTGTGATTCTATGGATTTTTCTCAACACTGCCACCATGTTATGATATCGATGAACGATATGTCATGTGATTCATGTGCTTTATGTCTTTTCGCCAGCACAGCTCTTTCTTAGCTCCAATGTTGGGATCATGCGGGATCAGTAGAGTAGCAGGCCAATATACAAGTAATTATATATATATATAATAGACAGGTTACTTTCATTATTAACATAGATATAGAAAGCACGGTAGTAGAAAAAGAAATTGTGTACTGTGTACCCCACGTGAATTAACCTTCCTGTTTGGTGCAGGCCAGGCCTTATAATGGAGCATTAGCCTGTGTGAACGTTAGTAGTACGAGTGTAATGCGCTTATTTGGAGCAAAACGAGCAAACATTGACGCACACACACAGAATTGTTTGCCGTTTTTCTACTTATTGCTGCGGATGCCCCCCCAAAGTCTGCAGCCTGTCGACGTGTTATGTGAAATGTTGTGACAAGATGTGGGACTTGTCCAAGGACCGAGGCCGGCAGTTACCAGTTACTCAGGCTATGCGTAGAGTTCATCTTCGCCAGGTGCGTCGCCATCACGGTGCCGTCCGGAAAAAGGAAAAAGGAGCATGCGAAGCAGCAGGGATGCAGAGTCTATGCTGGTCGTGGATGAATTTGATTACAGCGTGTCAGAAAATCAGCGAAAGCTCTATCAACTCGATAACTGGAAGTTGGGACACAATCACAGGTGATTCTTCGAAGTGACGGTGTTGCAATGCATGGTAGATAGCAGAATCTTAGAGATGATAACTGGACCAAATAGGAAGTTCAGTGACAGGACCAGCAGAGTTGTGGATTGTTCTGGTTTCCAACGTTTCCACGGTGCTTCGTTTACTTGTCAACTTGCCAGTTTTCTAGCATTTGGGCTCGTCTCAGTTTTCCTTCTGGGTGCATTCGATCACTTTGCTGTCATGATCCGTCGCCTTAGCCTGATTTTACCTGGTGTCCTTGCGCTTTGTAACGACAACTCTTCAGTGCCTTGCGTGCAGCTGCCTCATGGGGTCCAGATGCCGATGGTGGCCTTAGGATCTTGGCGTGGGAGTTACAAGGATTGCGCCAACAACAACTACTCCTGTGCCCAAGAGCATGCCCGACATGCTGTGCAGTCTTGGCTCCAAAGTCTTGGCGGAACTCATGTGGATACTGACTCTTGTCGATTGAAGAGGTACTGTACTACGTTTTGACGTTTTGATTGGATTTGATTGGCTGATTGAGTTGTCTCTCTAAATCATTGGTGTACAGAGTGCAAAGTGCACATTACGGCAAGTACCTCCCCTCGACTACTTGCGGTTGTATTGTAGACGTTAGACTGTTCCCGTGGAAAAGCCCCCTCCAACACCACAGAAGGCATGCGCAGTGTTATTTCTATCCCCCCAGCCCCTCGCAACAATGGTTTGAAACAATGATTCACTCGTTTCGACTTAAAAATAAAATGATTAACAAATGATGGCTTTTCTCAACGTGAAGCATTCTGAAGCAGAACCATAATGTTGGCCAGAAGGCTCCACGTAAGGCTCCACATTGCACCTGACATCAAATCAGGCCAACGACTACCGAACACAGGTCCAGGTGGGCGAAGCATTGAAAGCTTCTGGACTCTCACGTGAGCAGGTCTTTGTCACCACGAAGTGCCCTGGAGCCATAGGTTTCAACGCCACCTTGCAATGCACCTCAGCAGAATCATTAGAAGACAGCATGGCAACACTAGAGAAAGCTGATGCCAAGGTCAAACGGAGAGATGCCTCTGCAGTAGTCTTTTGACCCAGCCCAAAAGCACTGAGAACCTGGGAACTCTCAATAAAATTAAAATGAAATAACATCAAATACTGCAATCGATAATTGAAAATTCAGAAGATAGATTAAGATAGGTGCGTATCTTCCCTTCAAGCTCTTGAACTGCTGGTTGTCAAGAGTATAAGAGTTATCTATGCCTTCAAGCCTGCTTTGTAGCCATCAGGCATTGAGGACAACATTCAGATGCTGGGCTTCTACAGTGAGGAGAAGCCCTACATTGACTTGGTCTGCTGGGCCCAGTTTAAGGTCTGAAGTAAGGCACCTTCAACCACAGGTGCAGAGAATTAAATGAGAGACACCACGGCCCATATTAATCTAAAGTACATGGTCCTTTCCTGCATCCCGCTGATGTGATGATTTTGCAAATGTCATGTTTCATGGTTGCAAGTGACCCATGTTTTGAAGTTGCAAGTGACCCTCAACGCGTTTCCAAGGTCTTGGTTCACTTCCCCTTTGCCGTGAAACCTGAGTGCAACGGTGTGACTGGAGGAGCTGAGTGCGATCCTGCCTACTACGACCCTGGCGCAGAAGTGCGCCGCAGCACATGGGCAGCTATGGAATTTGCGCTGCGCATGGGCCGTGTGCGTGCGATTGGCGTGTCCAACTACCAGGTGAAACACTTGCTGGACACTTAATTCAAAAATGAAGGGAAGTGTGTGGCCAGGCTGAATTTAATCATAGTATCTGCATGACATAATGTTGAATTGAACATGATTTGAACACGCACATTGCTTGTCTAGATTCTAAAAATGTACATCTGAGCGCATCAAGGCGGAATGATCATTGAGTCCCACAGAATGTCGAAGCATAAAGCCGCTGACATGACAGCAGTCACCATTCCAAGAAGGTACAGTCAGGAAGGTTCCTGGTGCAAGCACTCAGGGTCGCACAGCCCCCAATAGCTAAGGAAATCCAAGATTTTGCGGAGATGCCAGCAGTGAATCAGGTGGAATGGCACCCCTACCATCATGATGATGAAGTGATACTTGGAGCACTATGCAGAGCACAGGCCATGTAAGCATATCGATCTAGGCTGGTGATTTTTGCAGTGAAATTGACTTTGGAAATTTGAAATGCAGTGGCAGTTGACAAGTCTCTATTTTTCATTTGAGGTGCTTTTCACATTGTATAGGAAACATGCGCATGTATGTGTAAACAGAAAGAAATATGTTATCTATATCCGGTGGCACTCCCATGGCATCCGACCAAGGAAAGCCTTTTGTGACACACATGGCATCGCTGTGGAAGCTTGGTCACCATTGTCCGGTCAGAATGCCAGTGCTTTATCAGATCCTACAGTCAAGGACAGCGCTCAGAACCAATTGCTCGTATGAAGCTTCAGTGTAGGCACTGTATGAATGGCTGTGAGAGCAGCCAGCGTAGCTAAAGCTTTTGAGACTTTGAGGGGGAAGTTGTTCTTCCTGAAATTATTCACGCGTGAGTCAGCAGGAAAATGGATGTGATTATGGAAGGGGCACCATGTTAATTTTGAAAAATTGCCAAGCAAGAATCAGAAAAGTCATGGCACATGCTGCTCGTAGGAGGTAGCATCCAAGCATAACGTCTCCACTGCGCAAGTCGTCCTGCGTTGGTCTCTGCAGCAGAATGTGAGTGTTGTGGTGGGCACTGTGCCTCGGCAAAGAGGAACCAGCAGACGAGCCATCCATGTAGACCTTCCAGGCCCAGAGCCGGAGAAACAAAGATATGTCTCAGATATATCATGATATATCAATACTTGAGTTTGCAAAGCATGTGCCGCATATTTGGCCATTCTGGGCTTAGTTGGGAGTACTGGAGTCGCATGAGGAAAAGGTGGACCACATGAAGACAGACTTGGAGGTGTTCTCCTTCCACCTCACCGACAGCGAGATGCAAAGTCGCTCGTTTTGCCTTGGCCTAACAGGGAGAAAGATATGTCAACAAAAACCAGCCACCCGCTGTAACAAATCCACACCATAAACACCTTCATATCATTTGACATACGCATGGAAGTTGTTCAGGTTCCATGCCAAAATGGGAAGCCATCCACACCTGGGACAATTTATGAGACAGGATTTCAAAGTGGCTCAGGCTCATGATGCCCCTTACATCAATCCATTTCTGGTAACTTTGGAGCTTCACAATCACTAACAATCACTAGTTTTTTTTTTGTTGAAATTTTGCATTTGCATTTACTTGTTGCCGGTCAGCCTTGGGGAAGAGTTGGTCCAGCCTTTTTGTTCCGCAATGCCGAGGCATCTCCAAGCTGAGAAGTTCGAGTCAGGAAGTTTTCGTGTAGATCGTGTAGGGGGTAGAAAATCCGAAATGATCATCAATCATCAATGATCTACATCAATCTATATATGAACCTTAGACAGCAAACGATTTGATTGATTCCAAAGTTTTCTGGTTTAGGCGACGCAATGTAGGGTCATTTTGTTCTTGAAGTGAGTGCCTAATCTAATTGTGACTGATCTGATTTGATTTGAGAAGCTTTATCACCCCCTCGTCATGAGTCACACTCTCGATTTGATGTACGCACCAGTAGTAGTTGACTGCACCAGATTTGGCGGCGTGCCAAAACCATACCCTGGGATCTTTGCATATTTGTGCGGCCAAACCCTGAAAAGAAAGGAGAAAAGGCAAACATCATGGCAAAGCGGGACTGGATGGACTCACCTATATCACACCATATCACATCAGTGTTTGCTAAAAATAGCGTCAGACAATTGGGGCGACTTTTCAAGATTTCCCCGCATGAGTCTTGACTCTACCAACATTGGTTGCGAAGGCTTGTGGGGTGGGCATTGTGTTTTCTTGAAAAGGTTTGTACTTCAATTGAAATGAAACTCACGTAATTTGCGCCATGAATGCAGATACACAGGGTTGGACTGGGTGGATCGTACCACTGCAATATATGCATATGTATACATACACGTGCATGCATGCATGCATGAACACATATTCATACATACTCGTACCTTCGTACGTACGTATGTAGTACGTAAATACATGCATAAATATAGACAGATACTTGAGTATGTATGAATATGTTTATATATGATAATGTATATCCATACATATCCTTATATAGACATAGATGCTGGTACTTTTGTACAACTTCATTTTCGAATCCGTGAGGGCAGCAGGTCCACAGCAGGTACTGCACGCACCCCCGCCAGTGATGGCTCAAGAAAGCTCAAGAAGGGATGGCGGAGGACGAGTACGAGGATGGCTTTGTAGATGAGAATTCCCAGGAGTTCCTTGCATTGAACAATTCTGACGAAACTCCCTTGGTGCAGTTACATTGAAGGCCTGTTCACTACAGAATCTATTTATTTTGTATATGAATATATGTATATGAAAAAACACACACATAATATATATATATATACATATATATATACATATACTGGTCAATGTATGTCAAGGTGCATTTTTGGATGTATGAGCGTTGCGTTTTCTCTTGAATGCGGGAAAAGGGACGTTGAGGGCTTTCTGGGTGGTGCCAAGTTTTTTTGGGCTGTGCTTTTAGCATTCCTCCGGTGCCTAAGCAAATCTCCACTCTGGCCTCCGAGGCACGAGGAAGAGGAGGAGGACTATCCCTTTGACGAGGACACAATGCTTGACAGACAGCATAGGAGTCTTTAATGATATTAGGTGCATTCACCCCAACATCCTAAAGTGATGACAACCAGTTCATGTTTGTTCGTGGGATTCTTTTAAATCGATTCCTTGAGCGTCCATTGTGGCAATGTTGTGTATGACACCACACTGAGTATGTCTAGACGTAAACTGTATCGCTGGTACATCGGAAATAGTTTTGCCGTGTTTCTCTACCAGATTGCAATATCATGCAGGTTTTTGACATGGAAACTTAAGGTACCACTACAAACTACAAATCAGAGATTTGGTCATTTTCAGTTTCCCTATCCATCTCAATCTACCGAACCGTTGAGGGAAAGAATGAACCTGAACGTTTGGAACACCTGGTACTGGGTTTTGTAAGAGCAGCGTCTGGCAGGACGATCACGAGCAGCAACACTTTGGAGAGTCGCGAGAGTCAGGTGGATTTGAACCACTGACAAGGGGTTGACTTGCTTGACAGTATGACTTCCAGAACATGAATAAACATGTCCCCCAGGGCAAAACCCTCTCAAGCCCACTGCACATGATTGACAGTAAATAAAGGTAAAAAGTATTTTTGCATTTTGACTGCAAGGTTGTATTACTTGGTGTGCTGAGGTGTATTGAGTCCAAGATGTCAGCAAACTAACTCAGTATGGTACGGTTTGCTAGCTGCGCATGTCGAGACGCAACATGCCGCATGCCTCTGCGTCAAGTACAGAGGTCATGACAGGCCCTTCAGCACAAATGTCGGCTCACAAAACACAAGTTGACTTAGATCATCACGCTAATTCTCCACGAGGACTCCAAATCCAATATTTTGGGCTGGCTCCATCAGTCATGGATGGAAGAAGTCAGCAAATGCCACTATATGTCCCGAGCCGCCCCTGGCAGAACAAAGCAGGCACAACCCAACTTTCATTACCACAGAGTTGCTTTTCGGCAGGTGAACCGGAATCTGGTACAGAGTTCCGGGACACCCATGGAAGTGGCTTTGGTCACTGGTCAGCAGTGGGTAGGTTGGGATATGTTGGGATGTTGGCAGACATGGTGCCGCATGAATGTTATCGTGTTGATTGATCCAACACAAACATACACAGTATTGCACAAATTCGCAGCAGAAGTATCGGAATTTTGGTTGACTTTCTGAGTAGTGCCATGTTTGCAAGAAAGTTTGCGCGGTTTCACCAAGAAGTAGCAGTCGCCCAATCCTTCTCAGGCAAACACTATGATGATGACGATGCCTTTGAGGATGACGATGGCGAAGCGTATGAGGATGAAGATGAGCCACCAGCCACGGATCATAAAGAAGAGCACCTAGTCGGCAGAATGGCAGATTTTGTCAGAGCAACTGGGCAGTGGACAGTAATTAGTACTTTTCAATACCTAGATTCCTATCGCTTAGCTTTTAAATTGTGTCCTCATGACTCATCATAATAATCACAATCCTCTTCCAATTCCTTTGCCTGGGGCAAGAGTCCTGCAGGATGGAAGAACAACCCCCAATCAACATGTGTTCATGAATGCAGGGTGTCAATTTTGCGGATGCTGTCAAATATTCCAACTGTCTTATCTCAGGGATTAGTACAGACACCCCCAGCATCCAGTTTTATCCCTTGTTTGCATTTTCCAGAAGGTGTATGGGGCCCAATGCCTCTGAACTGTAGGTGACAAGTTGATCTAAGTGCTTACAGATGCATGGTCAAATCAAATGGCATGTTTTATCATTTCCAGCATTCTTGAGTATTGCGGGGGCTGGCATGCACTTCTCCGACCTTCAACTATTTTTGATCAACCCTGGCACGAGGGCAGCACCAGATGCTGCTATGAGCCGTGGGTCTAGCAGAGAGTTCCAGGACCGAAAGTCAGAGACGTTTCCACCTCAATGGACTTGGTGGATCGTTTGGACGTGCTGTATATATATATATAAATATATATATATGCATTGTATATGATCACATGATATATCCAAACAAATCTTACATCAATATAATACATGACACATTATACATATTACACAAGTATATGCACGTATATATATATATATATTTATTGCATCGTATTTGTCCAATGATATTCATGATATTTGCACAAGATATGCTGATTTGCAAGGCTGTTTTTACCATGACATGTGCATCGGTATTTTTGGTACTATATACAAAAAGATTTGTATTTTTAGATATATCGGGGCGGCATCATATCGTTTATCTTAAATCTATTAGAGGGACAGCGTTTCATTTGTTCTGCCAGCCGGGGGCACTTTCCAGCATTCTTTAGGAGGCAGATCTGCCGTGGGCGGATGATGACTATCAGCCAGCAGAAAATGCCTTTGAAGAGCCCTTAGAGCCTGTCTCCCAACAAGAGACCCTCGGCTTGAAACTTGGGTGTTTTGTCCAAGGGCACGTTGACTTGGTGGTACCGTACAAGTCTAGGAGGTACAGTAGCAGCTATGGAGAGATTTCTTAGCCTTGTACTTATCTCAACAGCTAACTTGCGGGAGGACAAGGCAGCGCTCCCCAAAAGTTTTTAGCGTGGTTGGCCGTTGCCACCTCACAATACGTCGATTGTTCATCCGTGGCCATCTAGATCTCTATGGGCACGACCAGCAGATACTGAATCGTGCTTTAGATTGATTTTATGCCTGAAGAATCATAGGGACACGCCAACACGCTCAGCACCAAAGATGGGTGTGCCATTTATCTGGGAAGTTGTTCGCCAGGATGCTGGCACTTCTGATAGTGATGGCATGTGGATACCATGCTATTTGCACCGTCACATTTTAAAACAATAACATATGACATATATAAAAACGTGTAATAATTAAATAACGCATTTCACGCTCATGTGTCATCCTCTACAGGACTTCGAGGGCCTGTTGGACGCGTCATTGAAAAAGATGTGCACACCAGCTGGTGTGGCGGACGGAAAAGTATCCCCACCATCTAGACCTATCGATCTCTTGGCCTGCCCCGCTTCCAACAAACTTGCCAGTGAGTCCATATCCCCACATGCACTGAGGGATCCCTTCCGAATGGGAGGAGCAGATGGGAACAGCCGGGCTTCAAGCCGAGAATTCCAAGAACCGAACCTTCGGTGGGCCCAAGATCAGCCAGAAACTTATGAGAATGAGCCCATTGCGGAGGACCGTGCTGACCATGTACCTGCCCAGTAGCTTGGATTGAAAATTGACTGTTGACAAAGCATCAAAGTTGACATTTTTTTAAGAAACTTATTGATGGAAAGCATGCAGTCCTACGGGCAGTGACTGACAGTGTGGGAGCCGCATGCCTTTCCATTGGAAATCCAAGGCCGTCTTTTCATAGAGATGATGGCAGCCGTGCGTCCAGCAGAGAATTTGAAGAACCAAACCTTCCATGGGCTCAAGATCCCTCGCCAACAACAGTGAAATTTGGCGAGGACAGGGTGAAGGGGAGGGTCAAAAGGGGCTCCATGGACCCAGGACTTGATCATTTTTGGTGAAAGCTTCCTCGATGCTGCAAGACAAATGTGGCCAGGACGACTACGAGGATGACTTTGCCAGAACGGAGGCCTGTTTTTGTTGGAAACTAGACTCGCACACGGCATCATGGACCTGCAATTTGCATAGTTTGCCACTTGCATGGATCGTCTTTCAAAAAATGGGCACCTATGAATTGGTTTTACATGGCCAGCAGTCTTTTGGTGGGTGCAGGTTTAACATCAAAAGGTTGTGAAATGTTGTGTTTTTTCTGCGCGGCATGGACATGACAGAGGAGACGTTGGATGTAGCTCCAGGCTATGTGTCATTTTGCCAACCAATTTGCAGCTGACTAAACAGGAGTCTGGCCTCAGGAGTGGTCCTCAAACACAGGCCGCAGTATGAGGGGGGACCCGTGCCAGCCTACATTGCTAGATGCATGGCTTATTGTTGTAAGATTGTGGATGCCCGTTGTATGCAAACACTTCTTGTACACACAAAATATGGAAAAAGAAGCAAAATACTGCGAAATCATGCAACATAAAATTGTGGGGGGAGGCGATGGACGGCGATGGAGTATTTGTTCCTTTGAGCCATGTACTCGTAGCAAGTTGAGCAAGTATACATGCACGGTCCGGGTGATTTATAGACCTGGAAAGGGCCCCCTGTTATCCCTGTTTTTGGCCGCTGTCACAAGATCTGATTGCAGCCAAACATGGGTTTTGCCCACCTCCCAACTTGCCAGGAGAGTTTCTACAACAAGGAGTCCGTAGACAGATTCGCAGGGATCGAGTCCTTCGTCCATCATCATTCTGAATCCTCAATACCTCATTCGTCATGCTTCATTATTTGTCCTCACTCACCATTCGTCATTATTTCATCATGCACATCATCGATGTAAATTTTCTCTCCCCTGACAGCGCTGCCAGCAACTCCTACGAACGGTCAGCTCCTTCACAGGACGGGGTTCCAGCGCAGCGTCAGGATGGTAGCAGCACAGCAGGGATGCCTGGCAAACTTGACACAGATTAAGGGCTGTATGACAAGTTAGTAGTTGCCGGGGAAACTGTGTGGTTCTTTTGAAAGTTTCATCAATGCTTGATGACTTTTTATCTTTTTTCATTTATGATGTTTCTTTCTATCCTCAAAAGCTTCTAGCGTGGTGTTGCAGCTGGAAGTTGAAGTGAATGTTTGAGTTGAAGGCCCCTGGGTCTCGCACAGCTCCACCAGCAAAATCTGAGAACGTGTGGGGTGAGGAGGCTCCTCCACGCGTTTTTGCATTCCGAGATGTTTTGCATGTCGCGACTATTGTGCTTGGGATGGTCCGGCTTATTAAGCCCGCCCTACCCAATATGATATTATCCAATACTGGTCACTTCAACAGGTCACTTCAGGAAACGAACAGGTTTGATGATGTTTGACGGTCATGTCTCATAGGGAAGCTGACTCTTTTTCCTTTCGGGTGTGCACAATGGCTTGAAAGCCAGATCGGCAATGCCGCAATGACCTATGTAATCCTATGTGCTAGTATAATTTTAAATGCAACATCATTGTTTCTTACATATCAGACTTGGTGGTATAAGCAAGGTTCGGTATTTTCTTTTTTGGAATCTCCAACTCTTGACTGCATTGCATTTTTGCACTCTTGTTTCCGGCCTGGGTTCTTGACACATCTGCCAGCAGGATCTGATGGAAGCTTTACAGCTTTTCAAGGCTGGCGACTATGAGGGCTGTGTGCCCTTGGCCCGAAAGGCAAAGGAGAAGTGCAATGAGCGGACCCGCAGTGCCCTGGCCAGATGGTTTATGGTTTGCTTGTGGATATTCTTGGCTTCAGACAAGGACAAGGGGGCTTCCGGAAATGATTAGAGCCCAAAGTCATTTCCGTACACTGCACTGTACATTTTTTCAACCCTTTTCTAGCTGCGAACAGCCCCTAGGAACCAAAACCATCCATAATCTGCGGTACTCCACGTCGGAAAACTACGTACTTTTCTACTTCGGTACTGGTTCGCACTTCTAATTGAATGCTTTGTTTTAGAATATTGGCGCGTAAAGTTTTGAAGTGGAGATGATGAGTGCCAAATAAAAAGAAAGGATAACCTGCACCATGGTGAAACCGGGTGAAAACATGGCAAGAATTGGGCAGCAAGACGCAAGATTTGATAAGATTCAGTAGAACGTAGATCACCTTTTCTCTGCAATTAGAAGGAGTGTTTTTGCACATCCGTGCTGAAGAATTGAGGTTCTTTACAATCGCATGACGCATCTTGGCTGAGTTGAGGGGTCTGAGGGGACCCGGGGGCAAATACATTGGTCAACCTATCCGGTTATAGTTATATCTTAAATCTATGTTGCTAACCTCATTGGTCTGGTGCTTCTTCAGCTGCCAGAGGAGTTCATACCGTAAATGGCAATCTTTACAATCAAACGTTAAACCAATATATTGAAATGGGAGTAGTGATAGCACCCGCACAGGAGGCAACCACCAATCATTGTTTTAATCATCCTGTGCATTAGTTGGCTTTTTTTTGCAATGAACCAAACTCAAAAATGCAATGGGAGTAGTGATGGTACACCCGCAGAAGAAATATACCAATGATTGATTGTAAATGCATGTTGTTAGTCATATCGTTTTTCAATGATCAAGATTAAAAACACATGAAAAGCACTTGATTAAGAACAGTTGAAGGGTAGCCTTTTTTAGATTTTCTTTGGAATCTTGGAACTATCCATGAACCCTTTGAGATTTCTAGGTTTCCTGCTAGATTTCCTTAGCCCGAATTTATTGCCATGTTCTGTGAAGAAGGTTGGTATTGATAATTTTGGAACCAGTCCTTTCTGATCATACTCCGACACATGACCGCAGCTCCATTTGTGGATGCTCCAGAATCGCTTCGAATTTCAATGCCTTCTGGACTGTGAAGTAGTATGATTAAAGGCCACCCCTTGTTTCCTTGGACCGTAAAGCGTTCCCTTCCTAGGAGCTCCCAGATGATCAAGATGCTGGTGATGCCTGGCGGGCAGTCTGGGGCCCCAGTTCAGGCGGAAAATTCAAGGAAGTATCACTTTATGTATATTTATATGCTTTCCCTGGCTTTCCACCGTCAAGTACATTGGTTTCCATGTGAAGCTTGAGGCCATGGACAAGTTGGCATCGGCTCACGAATCTTCCGCAGATGTGGAACGGGCGGAAGCCTTGTACCTTCGGATGTTAGCATGGAGAGAAGGAGCAGATCAGTTTGAGGTGGGCCCAGTGGGATGACGGGACATGGTAAGACCCTTTCCAAGCTAAAAGGCCCTGCACTCAGCAAAACTCGTCAAAGAGCTACTATCACTTCCAAGATGGTCTCGGATGGTTGCATTATAACCGTGTCTTAGTTCCCTGTCCCCATTTCTTTCATTGCATCGTGTCGAAGGCCTTCAGATTCATGCAGTGGCAGTTGCAGTGGATTATATATTATAACTGTATCACTTGTCGCTCTTGTTTTGGACCTGCACATAAAATCCAAATAGTTGCCGGTTCACCTGCTGACTGTGCTTTCCACAGGAGAGTTTCCATCCATCCTTCAACCGTGGAAGAACGTGAGTCGATGACAACACGGTCCAGTATAGAAGATTCCATTTGTAATAACTGAAGCCCAAATTCAACACGGCATCTAATACTTGGCTGTTTTTGTTTTGAATGTTATGTTTGCCCCCTTGACAGGCCGGGAACTTCGAGGTCGGGCGCTTGCTTTTCAAGAAAAGTTCCACATACAGGTGCGGTGCCAAACGTGGCGTTCTGATTGAAGTACACATTGATACAATTTATAATTCATAAGTTGCCTTAAGGCGTACAGGTATATGTGCATGATTTATAATTCATAAGTTGCCTTAAGATTTTACTATGATACAATTAGCGAGAATCAGTAACTAGTATACAGCCAGAAAAAAACGTGCATATATACCTTTAAGTGTTCGTCGCAATGCTTTTGAAATTACTTCTTTCACGCAGATTCCAGTTTCTCCAAAAACTTCAGAAACATACGCCAAGTTTGGGAACGAAACAAGTACGTTTGGCCAAAGGTCTGTTGAAGACGCCACATGGTTCCTGCACAACGTCAAACCAGATGATGGTCACATGGGGATGGAGGCGCCTGGACCGGGGAGGCTGTTGAGGTGGTCACCATGGAGTTTGCAATGGAACAAACAGTTCAGGTACTAACAATGGCAGTGAGGCACATCATTTGGGATCGTTATTGAGTCATTGGAGGCAATGACCAGGAGCGCACAAATGTGACTTGAACATTGAATTATCCAATAACACGCAGACCATCTAAGTTGCAAAAAAGTCAGTTCTGCCCACCCATTTCCCCACCATCACTTCCATTTATTGCTTCCATTCGAAACCCCTTTCCTATCTTTTTTGGTCGGAACATGCATTGCCCAGTCATTGTCTTAACCTTGCACCTACATTCTGCACAATCAACTTCAGTTTGATCTGTTCGCACATATGCAGTACATTTTCTCAATGTTCGTCATGATACATATGCCAAACATTTGTTTTCTTGCAACCTCTTCATGCGCAGAATGCAATTAATTCCCTAGCAGCGGTAAGTAATGGGGTGGGTTTGGGCAGGCTGGAGAGAGATCTAGGGTTCCCAACGTATCCGGAAAGCAAAGGGCCAAGAGAGTTTTGGCAGGTTCCGAGCTACTGGGAGATACGGGGGTACCAATTAGATGCCATCTCGCTGTTGGGGATCCACCTGAGCCTATGTTTTTTCTCAACACATTTTTCTTCATACTTTTCATCCCTAGACTCTCAACTAATTAGACTCTCCTTGGGACCTTGGGATGAATTAACTTACTTGATGCGAATGAAGAGATGATGCATGGACAATGGGGGATGGTTAGGTATGATGGCTAAAATGAAGAAAATCATCCACCGCCAAACACATCGACTACTCCAAGAAGCGCAGGCTGTGGCATTGTTGGCCTTGGGCGAAGAGGTGGCGGCGAAAGCAGCTATCGCCGTCCCTTGGCACAAGATTCAAATGTTGGTGTGTGTGCGGGCAGGGGAACAAGGGCGAGGTGGCTGCTGCAGTTTTTGGAAGCAGTTCTATTCGACGGCTGGTTTGTTGATGTTTTGTGAATTCAAATAAAGTCTACCCAAATTTTCAAAATCAATGGCTGATGTTTGGTGGTTGCGGGTGAGCAGAAGCAAGCAGGAGGAGTAGCAGTGCTGTAGCAGCAGCAGCAGCAGCAACGGACTGCAACGAACATCTGGAGATGAAACTTTTCAAACCACATCACCACAATCGCTGCTTCCCACAGCAGTAGTAGTAGTTGTATGATTACAAGTGTTCTTGATAGTATACTAGTTCTAGTCCCAGTACTAGGATTAATGAGCATAGTACTTTTCCTATTTGTTGTATTTGTTGTTGTTGTTGTTGTTGTTGTTGTTGTCGTTGTTGCTGTCGTTTTTGCCCTTGTTCTTGTCGTTGTCGTAGTAGTGGTCGTGGTCGTGGTCGTGGTGCTCCTGCAACAAGTTGCAAGGTTTGGACTTTGGCCTTGCGAGCCTCTCAAAGAGAGCAGCTCACGAGGGCGGGGGCCCTTGAGCTCACAGCCAAGGTGCGACCAAGGGACAGAGGGTCAGAGGTCAGAGCAGAACTTTTTGTGGCCCTGGTTGTACTGCTATGGTTTTTTACACGTTGCATGATTGGTTGATTTAGATGGCTCAATGCCACCAGTGTCAAGCAGTTTGCAATGACGCCGGGCGGGCAAAACCTTCGCTTGTTACCATTATCCTGGTTGGAACTTGTTGGATTTAGTTGGATGCCATGACAAACACAAGCGACATAAGTCTCAGTCTCAGCTTTCCAAATACGAAGCTCCAGGCCATCGCCTTCCATGGAAACAATGCAGAACTCCAAGCGGCCGGTGCTGGGGTTCTCCGTTTGCTGTGTGGTGGGCATAGGTCACTCGGCTTTTTGATCATGGTGTTGTGCCTTGCCGGCCTTACCTTTTGGGTCGGGGTTGATGGTAGAGATAGGATGCGATGAGTCCTTAAAAAGGGGCACTCAAATGTTTCTTGAGTGAATGGCATATCAATACCTCCTTCACATTTTGCAATGTATGTTGTATCCTTATGCTTGTTGATTATTCGTGGACATGACGTCACGATAGGATCGTTACTTGATGCTTTGCATTGTTTGTTGAGGTTCCCCTGTGCTTTCAATGGGAGGACTATTTCGTGCGGAACTCCACAACTGGGAGTAAGCTAAGAATTTGGTGAAATCTTTCCGCGCAACTCTTACTTCAGAACTATCTTCTTTAGCCTTGCGCAATTTCCCACGCCAGTGACAGTGGGTAAGAACAAAATCGGTGGTCTGCCAGCGACCCTTCCTGACAGTTCCGCCAAAATATTAAACATGTAATTATCATGTAAAATATTGATATGTTATGAAAGTAGGATGATATTTGACAAGATAGGATAACTACAACATGTAATAAAGGTTGATAAGATAATTTTTGTTATGTGAATAACCAGCACTTATGCTATGTATTGTATCTAGCTAAACAAATCTTACTAATATTCACATAATACACATCAATCTCAATCCTTCAAGCAACTGTCATTGTCAGATGGGTGAATGTCATCCCTAACCACACAAGCTGCCACTGACCAGGTTGGCACATCGAAACCGACGACGCCTCATTTTCCTGGGGGGAGCCGAATCAATCTTGAATGCTATCCAGACTTTCCAGGATGATTGCGAGGCCGGCATTTTTGGGTAAAGAAGCAACTTGAGGCATGCAGACAAATCTCGGGCAAAGGATGTTTTCACCTTCCTTCTTTTGCCTGGCCAGCTCAGCCTATCAAACAGATGAAGTGAAAGGTTAGGCTAAGGCTAGGCTGAGGTGTCTTAGCCTGAGGTGTCGCCTGAGATGGTAGCAGAAATTTGTCAGTTGGAATACTGTGAGTATTTGTGCCGAACATTGAATCCCGTTCGTACTTCATCGAAACGAGCAGTTGCCACATTTTTGTGCCACATATTCTTTTAGATTTGTGAGAGTTTCCCACTATCAAGCTAACATGCCAGAATGGAAACCACACTCACAGGGCCAGAGCAACTCCCTGCCACAGGTCATGCGGGAAGCCTGCGGTGCTTTGAGGGCAATGGCACACAAGAACCCAGTCTCTCAGCAAAATGTCACCGCGTTGCCCAACCTCAAAAAAAGGGTTGTTGAACAATGTATATAAGCGCTGAAAACGCCTCAGATGAGCTAGGCATTATGGATGATGGCGTGCTCACAAGGGATACTTGTGTAAGAATGGTAGTATTGATGGGGCTCTCCAAAAACTTTCCTACTCAATACTGCACCACTGCAATTCCTGATCGCATGGGAACGCCTCAAAATGTCAGCCTTCGTTGGGTTCACAGCTTGCCCTCTACAGATGTTTCAGGTGGGTGCTCGACGTATCATCGAAAACAACGGCTTCAGGTACTGCATAGAGGCCACTGAAAAATGACCATTGCATGACCTTGTGAAAGGAAAACGCTTCTTGCAAACAAGGAAGTAGTGGACAGAAAGAGTCCTGAAGGCCTAGTTCTTGCTTTCAAGATCAAAGGAAGATGACTGAAGCATTCATTTCACTTTGGTGCTCTTGAGCTTTTGCTTAGTCTCTTGGTGGCTTGACTTGGTCACAGACAACCTTCGCATGATCTCACTCCCAAAATCTAGTGCAATATGTGGGGCCGATAGAAGCTTGATTTTATGTGTGTGTGTCACGATTCGTTTTATTATCCATCTATGATTCCCTGAGTTGTTAGAGAGATGCTGCAAATGTTTGTAAAGAAGGATGTACTTGAGTAGGTTAAGTGTTTGTGCTCAATAGTAAGATATTTAATACCGTTTGTTCTTTTACTGTACACACATGTTCTTGTCTATCCAGTGTCCAGAAAGCCATATGCAGAGATCTGTCTGAAACTGGCCTGGCCTCATCGTCTCCATCCAGGCACTGGAACATCCGGATGATGCGGTCAGCAGATGGGGATCCCGGACAGTTGGTTGAATTTGATCGAACTTGGTTGTGAGCGAGATCACCTTAGGACATGTAAAACAAAGCGGTGGTGCTTTCAAATAAAAGCAGAACAATTTTATACAATTCGTGATCTATTTCTTCGTATGAAGTGAACGAAAGGTCTTTCTAAACGTGCGTATGCATTGGAATTATTGGAATTGATGCTCCCCGCAACCACTCTGGCCTTCACATTGAGGCTTGGCCTGCAAAGCCATTGGGGCACTCCAATGCGCAGCAGAGGTGCGGTGATGAGGTGAAACTGATCTGGCCGCTCTGGCCTTGCACTTCATCTTTTTCTATGAAAGCATCCGGAAACCAAACACCGAAAATGAACATAGTTTGGAAAGGATGCGGCGAAAAAGGTGAAACTCTCCATAGTTATGTAATTACAGTAGTACATCCTTTGGCTTGGATCTGGAGGGGTCATCCTGCATGCCGTGCAACATTGCCAAGTTACCAATACCAACGATACCACGGCTCTCAGTGGGGGGCAACAGCGGTTTGCCGCCGAAAAAAAGCCATGTCGACTGACCGCTTGGTGGAACTGTTTCTTCAGCCCCTTCGGCCTAGGCATTTTTTGGCACTTTTTGGTGGGCGTGGTTTCTTTCAGTTTTCTCTTATCAAATGCATTCTGTCACATGCTTTTGTGCATGCTCGGTGAACTGTTGCGTGCACCCCATCAAGTCCTTTCTCTTCTTTCTTCTTTCCCTCAGCCTAGATTTCGCAGACTTGTAACTTATCTACAATAGTTATAGTATGCCCTGAGGAAAACATATTCAAACCCAAAAAACATATCGATAAGGTGAACATGCCTTCTCAAGTTTACCATGTTTTTTGTATCATTTTATTTGTGTGGTGTGTCGTAATGTCACCTTTGATTAGCCCATGGCCCACCTGCCCAAGACCCAAACACAGTACCGTAGCTTGGATCAGCCTTCAAGACGACGTTTTGATGAGGTCGGCTAGAGGCGACGATGACACTGGGCAGACCGAACCTGATCAAGCTGCCATCGACCGCGCTATCGCTCACATGGAGATGCTGATGACCAGCGAGGATCCCTGGGAGGGCAGTCGGGTGACCAGCAGCTGTGATTTCCACACTGCCGCAACCTGGAACCAACCCAGCATGCCCCAAATTAGCGTATGATAGAGCTTTCATGAAAGCGTCTCATATCCGAATATCCATGCATATTCCCTAAAATTTGGTGAGAGTAGTTGGTGCAGAGCGTGGAGAGTACACCCCTCTTTTCTTGCTCGTTACCCTGCAGGAGGCTGCACAAGTTGTGGCCCCTGCATCAACCTTCACTCTGCTGGGAATGGCGTTGGAAGAGAAACCCAAGTTGGGCCTTGGAGCGGTAGCATCGTACAAGAAGGCTGAGATTTGTTGAGACGTCAGAAGCCGTGACAGAATGCACAGCTGTTTTGCCTATGAAATGTCTTCGAAGCGTCCATTTTTTTTCTGAGATGGGCCCTAGGCGGCTTATGCTCTTTCGATGTTGAACACTCTCGACTAAAATGGCATACTAACAAGTTCCACAACAACAAACACAACTCTCCAAGTTGAAGTCCAAAGGTTGCTGATTACAACATAGAAACATCATAAAGCATCTAAGATCTATGTCAGTCTTTGTCATCTATTCAGTTACTTTCGCACTGTGCCCAAGAAAGCTAGAACTTGGTTGGTTCCTTGGCAAAGTCTTTGACCTTTTGTCAGCTAGACTTCCTGGTCAAAGTGGTTTGGCCAGTGTGCATGAAGCTTAACCTTGATATTATGGAGTAGTCACAGCACCCGCCAGTCCAAAGTGAGCGAATTCTAAAGTTGCGCAGTTCACTCCTTCTTGTCATCTCATCAGGCTTTGCAGCTACTCAAAGGCTCAGAATGGGAACGATGTGTTTTGCTACAACAGCTTGGCGCAGCCAGCTTCAGGCTGGGGTAGGGGATCAGGGGGGATCAGTTGGGATCAGGCATTCTTTAAATCATTCCTTTGGATCAATCCTTTGCTCGCCTCTCATTTTCACAAGCTGAGAACAGTGAGATGCTGTTGATGTTGGAACATTTTGGAATTTTGGAATATGACCAGGTGAGTGAGCAGATGATTTTACACGATTGAATAAAATCTCACCACATTCAGTTTTGTCAGCTCCTCCGAATCTGAGCTGCATGTCAGGGTGGGTCTCTTTGCTGAGGCGCGTAAGTGGCTCAAGGACGGCATGCCGCATACTACACAAAAGGAAGGTACCAGTCAGTCTTGGTGATACTGTAATCCGTGGTGTTTGTCTTCAAACTGGCCCAGGACACCTCCCATAAAGACTATAACGAGCGGAACCCATATATTCTGAAATCCCGGGCATCACCAAACATATCAACTGGGGAGCTTTGGCCATGCTAAGCCTGAAGGAATACATGCTAAATTGGAATTTGCCACATGGTACGATAGTATGAACCCCTCCTGTGAGACCAATCCCAAATCTGTGTAAATATGTGTAAGACATTACATTTTCATGCATTGCTGCAAGCTGAAACAATAGAGCATCTCTTGGAAATAGAAAGCTCGCTCACTACTATCCAAACAAGCTACCTTCGCAGGATTGTAGCGAGCTTTGTCGAGCTGCACCGGGGCATCCTAAAGACGTAAAACTCTTCCAGGGTGCCTTCTCAACGCAACAAACACGTTTGGAGTTCGCTTCCATGGTGTCTTGGTAGCTGCTAAGGCTGCTAAGGTGCAGCTTGGAGGTGGTAGCTGACAAGACCTGCTTGTTCGTTGTTGTGCTTACCCCGCTAATTCTGTGTGGATATCTTGTGAGTACTGCAAGGTTGCTTGAGAAAGCTACACTGGTACTCAAAAGTCATGACACTTCCACTTTCTATTTCTGGCTTAGCAGGATTGACATATCCTACGATCTTTCACTCGTTATCTCGTCATTCTAGACGGAGCTGACTCAGCTTCAAGCGCAGCTGAGGTGGAGAAGTTTCAAGCCCAAGCTGCCATGAAGGCTGGCGACATGGATGCTGCCCAGGCCCATGCTGCAGAGGCCAAGCGGCTGCAACAAGCTGTGGCCGGTGATGCTGTTGAACGCGTCCAGGAAGGACCCAAGGAGAAGAAGCGTGGCGAGGATGTGGGGGGTGATCATATCAGATACCGTACCCTGAACAGGAAGCCGCCCCCGCCATCAAGCCATGCAAATACTTGCAAACACAACATGGGTTGATTCAAGCTACCTCAGGGTGACTCAAGTCTTACAGGAGTCTGATAAGGATTCAGGCGGGCCGGACAGATCCTCCTTGCTGGGAGGCGGCATGCTTTCTGCTTTTCTTGTTTACTTTTCCTTTGGTAACTATCATTTTCAGCAGCACTTTCCACTAGCATCACTAGCTATCCAAGGAAAGAAATGGACCCATTCAAGCAGCTGTGGGCCGAAGCCGCTGAAGAAGTCCGGTTGAAGCAGTATAGCTTCATGGATGAGGGGCCCACAGTGTTGGTGATGCTGGATCTCAATGAGCACCTTCCTATTGGCAATGATGCGTCTGCTGCAGTGGCCACGTTTGACAATTATTTATTACTTTTTGTTGCAAGTTTAGGATGTGCCATTCCGATGCCCTCGTAGCCTCAAGGATGGGGAGGGGCAATGTAAGTTAGGTTTGGAGTTGGGGTTTAGGGTTAGTGTGAAAGGTTCCTGGTGTAACCATATTCTGGTGTAAAAGTCTTGTGGTGCAAAAGCAGCTTGGAGTAAGAGCTCTTTGGTGCAAAGGGTTCTGGTGTGGTCGCGTTCTGTTGTAGAAGTCGTTTGGTGTAAACTGTTTCTGGTGTAAAACCTCTTGGGTTCCAATTGCCTCCGGTGTAGAAGGCTTCTGGATACTTCTGGTGTAATCATATTGTTCTGTGTATAATATATAAACGGTTTGTTGTGTAAGGGTCTTTTGGTGACCTGGTGTAAAAGGTTTTTGGTGTACAAGGTGCTGTAAAACAGCAAGTGTAGTGATTGCAGTAGTGTTATCGATCCACCTTCAACCATGACTCTGACATGACTTTTGGCATGTGCCCGATTAATGCTGTCATTCGGACATTTTTAGAAACATCTCTGACAAAATCTTCGGGCTTTAGGGATGTCAATGGGTATCGAGCGCCTAGTTTTCCATTTGCTGTGTTTCTTTGAAGGAAGACCCCAAAGCCAAATTTCATCACGCACCATCCACCCTTCAACATGTCCAGGTCACTTCCCTACGGCAGTTCCGTGTGAACTGTCAAGAGAAGTCAGTCGAGATCCAGGTCCGTTTGCGGATGCCAGATGCTGATGGCCGTTTGATGCACTTCATTTTGAGGCCTGGTTCCCTGCGCATTTCTAACGTGTTCGTACTAAAGACCCCTCGGACCTTCTTCCAGACATCTTTGCAGTTCACAGGTTGGATCCCTTGTGCCATGAGATTGTCCCGGAAGACACGGTGCCGCGGCTGCGTGGCAAGGAGTCCAGACGGCGCTTGGAAGTGCGACTCTTCAAGCGCAACAAGGACCAGAAGTGGTTCGGCGACTTAGTGGCAGAAGTGAAAGCTGAGAAGAACGACAAACCCAGGCAAGTGGGAGGCGTTGGTGAGCAGAGCTGGGAAAGAACCCCCGAGCCTTTCCGTGATGTAATTATTGGCTGGCATTTTAGTTTCGAGTTCATGAAAGGGCCTGCAATTAACGATGCGATGTTTTGAAATGTGCTGGATGGATGTACTTTGATCAAAGATGATAAAAGCCTTGAAAAACGATACGCTTCGATGTAGAGACTTGCCATGTTGAGGAGTAACAATTACATTTCGAAGCATTCTTTGGACAAGCAATGTTCTCGAATTGAAATTTACAGTAGGCTGGGACCAGCAAAACTCCAGCGCGATCAGGCCCTCTTTTTTTAAGCACTCCGCATGACTTGTTGCACCCTTGCCAGGAAGGCTGCTTTTGCACCCAAAGGAAGCCTGCTGAACCCCTTGACGCCTGAAGAGATTGCCAAGCTTCCAAAACCTGGGACCACCACCAACGACAATCGTCCGAGTTCTTTTACATCAGAAGCTCATGGTTTGGAGGCATCAAAGGATGCCCCTTACAAACCATCGAGCGCAGATGCCAAACTGGAATCCAAGACTAGCTGTGCTCGACCAAGTTGGGTCGATCGGATCAGTCATGATCACCTGGATGGACACATTTTGCTGAGCATCCAGCTGCCAGAGTCGCCATCGGATGTGTGACTTGGAGCAAATCAACGGGCGGGGCTCAAAATCAATGCCTTGCCAGTCCTCCTTAGCATGGATACTCATAGCGACTGTGCTTTGTTCTTTAGATTTGTTGCTAGTCCAGTCCAATGGATGTGTTTCCAAGGGACCATGACATGGCTCAAGTCTTAAGTGGTGTTGGTGGACTGCATTATATCATCATATTTCACTATGTCACGGTTTACTGTGGATTTTGCCTCGAAATGACACAAACAGATTCAACAAGTATAGTATATATGCATAGAATACTTAGAAAGTATGAGTTGTATGCAAGGTGGGGCCCTAGATGCCCGGATTCTAGTTTGCATATGACCATTATGACCACCCATCGGAGCTCAAACCGAACCGCAGGAGCATGGAAGACCTGGATTTGGCAGTTGATGACACGTCAAGGACCCTGACCCTGACCTTTGGTCGCTGTCCTGCGGAAGCTCTGAACTTGCCCTTACCCAAGGACGCCACGGGAATATGTATGCGTGTTTGATGTGTTTCCTTGCAGGCCTTTCAAAGAATTTCAAAGCATTTTTCCCATGAACCCTTTGACTGTTCATGCAAGCTAGTTTGCCGTTGCCTTTCTTACAGACCATTGATCCGACATGATTGGTGTTGGGAGACAGAAACAAGGACACTGCTGCGGCTTTTGCCCACCTCACTTTGTTGTTTTCCAGCACAGCCTTTGCGACAGGAAAGGGTCGGAGACCTCCAAGCGAGATGGAGAAAGAAAGTCAAAACTCTGGAACTCAGGTTTCCACTTTTATGACCTTTGAAGACTCGTGTTTATCATTCGTTGTAATTTTTTGCTGCGCAGCCAGAAAATTCATGGAGGCCCAAAAAGGGTGTTCAGGTGCCAATGCGAAGTTGTGATGAGCCAAGTGTTTGCCCTTTGCCACAAGTCACACACAAAAACAGTATAGTGAAATATGGTCATGTGACAGTGCTGTGTGGAACCATTGCTTAGTTTTGTTTCATCAAAGACATGTATTTTTAGTTTGCTATTTCACCAACAATCATCAACATTCCAAATTATTACTCTTTGAGGAATTCAACGCATTTGGAGATGTCGATAAGGGCGACTTACGGACTCTTTTCATGTTTGCACGAAAGCCTTGTCAAATATCAGGGCAGATCAAAGACCATGAAGGAATTTGACCTATACGAGAAAATTTGGATGTCCGTGGGATGGGTGTTGATCCGCCAGTCTTGACTTTTCCAAACTCTTACATCTTGCAAAGGGATGAACAGTTCGGTGGAAGCTTTCAAGTATTGTTCAGCGGTGCCACTTGCGAAGGTTACGGGTGATACTAGTAGTGCCAGCCAGACGGGGACCGTAGCACATCATGCAAACCTTGCACTTGTATAATAGGGGCGTATCATGGCTGTAGCGCTTAAGTGCAGCACCACAGGGACTTGAGAGCCTTGTTTCCAAGCAACCAGACTGGAAGGAGCTAGGATTGATATTAGTATGATGATGTATGATTGTGTGATAGGAAATGTGCATGTACGGTCTATCCATCCCCCTATGCATGTGAATACACCTTTTTAATCGCTTTTACGTGTTTTTATCTACTTTTTGTACTGTACGTAGAATACAGTCATTACAGCTATATTAGCATATGTCGTAGGGAATGGATAGTCCTTAGATGTAGATATGCAGTTTATATGCTACATAAACACTATACAGACATATATATATACATACATATCAATATTTTTACACCTCACATATAGTATATAATTATATATGTATACACGTTTTTGTTCCGTACATACATACATCCACACATCGGTAAATGATTTCCTACATACCTACTCGTACCAACCTATCTAACAATGTACCTACCTACCTACCTACCTACCTACCTACAAAGATACAAGATATATAGCTACATGCCTACATACATGCATACATTCCCACACACATTGCTATTACTCCATCTATCTCTTTGGCAACGTAGTGTATGAAAAGGTTGCAGCACTGCATGGGGAAGATAGAGAATGAGAATTTGGTTGATGTGCACATGCGGCACGCATGCTTGGCCACCAGGTGGATTTCCGCGGCAATGATGCGCAAGCAGAGAACCTTCAGGTGTTGGGTCGGTTGGGTGCCAAAATAGTGCCAAAGTAAAATGGAAGAGCAGACGCAAAATCACACTCCCTACTTGCTTGAGGTCATTTGAGCATTTCAAGGGTGTTTGTTCTTATTGTTGGTTTCTCCCTCAGGCGTTCAGTACTGCATTTGTCCCAGAGAGCCGGCTGGTTAGTCGTCGGAAATCCAGGCACTTTGGCAGGCACGTCTTCGTGAGGAGCGAGAGGCCAGAGATGACATGCTCGTTCCAAACCCCCGGTGCAAGGAACTAAAAAAGTCATTTGAAGAGTTGGAAACGCTAATTTGCGAATGTCTTTTTTCAGGCAGGGCTGAAAGCTTGCTGCGAGAAGCTTCGTGGTCCTTTGACCACAGGAGTTCTTGAGGCTCCAGAAAGTGGTGGCAGAGCTGTTGGCAAAAGCTTGGAGAAGAGTTTTCTGCAAAGAGCTCATGTTAAAAGCTACAGACCCATGCATCTCCTGGGCTCTAGCCCTGCAAACGCCCTAAGCACCAGGCCATCTTGGCGGCGATTTGCATCTTCATGGAAGATCCAATACGCTACAAGTTCCTCAACACAGTCCAGCCTGTGGTGGTTTGCATGCAGAGTCTTGGCAACACCTCTGGAGAGCTGCGGTGATGACTCCAGTCTTGATGTGATTGGAAGATTTGATGATTGATGGCCTGAGAAAGACCCAACCTGTAATGATGGCTTTCTGGCTTTGTGCCAACAGCTTTTCAGAAGACTTACTATTTCGTACTAGTTCATCTTATCTCATAGTTGGCGCTTGCTGACGCCTCGCGGTGGACTCTAGCAATTTGTAATTAATGCAGGGGTGCGGGGGACTCAAGAATGAATGATGAATCAAGGTTCATCCACTTGCTACAACAAGGCCAGCCAAAAAGGATATGTGGATTCGATCAACATGTTTAATGATCACATTAATTTCCCCGGCGCCTGTGACTCTCAGGATGTTTCCTGGCAACGAGAGGATTCAGGTCGTGCGACGTGACTGGCACAGTGGGTTGGGATTGATTGGTTTTATTTATGAGTTGTAAACTAGCATCAACATCTTTACTATGACAATGATTAAATTATATATACTTTCATGCTGAGATTTCAATATTATTCTGTATTTCATTTCATTAGTTTTCGAAGTTTCGATGTTTTATCATGAATTGTATGGCCACCCGCCGGTTTCCTGCATGTCTCAAGGCAAATGAGCTCGATCTAAAGACGATCCAACCACATTCGGACAATTTCACTGGATTGTACATTCAGACGATCCATCAAAAGATGATTTCCATGCATCATCGCAGTAACACCCACTAAGTTTTTTTGATTTTTTGTGCACCCTGGTTTCACCGTTGCGCTGTGCCTGCCATCCGCCATGTGGAGCACACGGAGTGCCTTGTTTTCCCGAACTCATAAGCTGACGACAGACCCAACCCTGTCCTGGTTCATCAAAGGAAGTTTTAGATGTCAAACTTCCGACAATATGGAGAGATGAAAAGCAGAGATGGGAAGAGTCAGAGAGAAAATCAGAGTAGAAGAGAGAAGAGTAGAAGAGAGAAAGGGAAAGAGTCAGCAGATAGAAGATACAGGTGCGAAATGTTGGGAAAGTCGCGAAACATTGTGTTTTTCCAATGATGTGTGGGTCGGAGGTTCGAAAAGTAGGCTCGCTAAAGTGGCGGGTGCGGAGCCATCTGGCCAGATGAGAAAAGAAACATTGCGCGCCGTTGTGACGAGAGCACATTTCCAAGTCAACATGTGCAAAACACAGCTTCGGACCACTTTTGGAAGATCGGATGTCTGAAAATTGCACGCCGTGTGGCGCGAAGGGCATTTCCATGTCAAACGTGCCAAAAACACGATTCTCGGACCCCTTTTGGAAGTTCAGATGTCGAAAAATTGCAGGCCGTGTGGCGCGAAGCACATTGCCGAGTCAAAGTGCACAAAGAACGCTAGCTTCGGACCAGTCTTGGCAGTTCGGATGTTGAAAAATTGTGCGCCGTTGTGGCAAGAAGCAGATTTCAAAGTCAAAATGTCACAACATGAGGGTTGGGGCTTGAAAGTTTCGATGAGACAGACAGGCAGACAGACAGACAGAGATAGATAGATAGATAGATAGATAGATAGATAGATCGATAGATAGATAGATAGGTAGATAGGTAGATANAGATGCATAGTTTGATAGACAGATGAGATAGATGAGAGAGAGGTAGATAGATAGAAAGACAGACAGACAGACAGATAGACAGATAGACATGTAGAGAGATAGTGAAATAGATAGCCAGATAGATAGATAGGCATAAAGGGAGATATCGAAATTGACAGATAGATAGATAGATGGATAGATGGACAGATAGATGAATAGGTAATCAGGAGAGAGAGAGAGAGAGAGAAACGTAGAGAGATACTTAGGCAGATAGATAGAGATAGAGATAGATAAATAGCTAGATAGCTAGATAGATAGATAGATAGATAGAAAGATAGATAGATAGATAGATAGACAGGTAGGTAGGTAGGTAGGTATGTAGTCAGAGAAAGAGAAAGAAAGAGAGAGAAAGAGGGGAGATAGGGTGTGTAGATGCTGTTTTTGAATTTTTATGATACAGGGAATTTGAAATATATTCAAGGCACATTACTATTCATGTACTGTGATCAATCTCCTCAAGTCAACCTCTAAAGTCGTGTCGATCTCCAGGTTTCAGCAAAAAGAGGGATCAGCATCGCCAAAAAAAAACAGAATCCAAGGTCAGATGAAGAGAGCTTCCCCCAAACCTGGCGCGAAGCTGGTTCTGTTGGCTTTCTTGGCGGTGACGGGAGCTGAACTTTGCTTGCCTGAAGGCATACCAGAAAGTGAACGCGTTTATTTAGATGGCAATCAAAGCATCCATATCAAAACGTTCATTTGGAGATCTGCCATTGCAACCAGCAAGGTAGCAGACATCATCATCTCCGAGGTCTTGGGCTACCACACTGCTGTGGATCAGGATTCCATTCCACTGTTTTCTGATGCAATTGCAACTTTTGCATGCTCCGATACGGATTGTCAGACAAGGCACGGCAAGACGGATATCTTACTTGACGCGTGGTTGTCGGACAACCCTCAGAAATTTGCAGACTGGCAGCTGGCACACCCTCAAATAGTAGAAGATCTCGGGTCTATGGGCTATGCATCAACATCAGGCATGTTCTTAAGAGGATCAGTGCTGGAGCATGCGCGGGAAGACTCTGGTTTACCTTTAGAATATTACAAGAGCTACGACCTCTCTTTCCACCAGCCGTACAGATATTTCGACACACTTTGGGATTTGAATGCAAGTGAGCTGTTGGGATGCACAGCTGTTCCAGATTTCATGGATTCTGCCAGGATAAAGAACTTTCTGGACTGGACCGGAGATGTGGAAGGAGTCCGGGAGACAAATGGCCAATACTCTGCACATTGCCCAGTACCAGGGTTTTGGATTGCTCCTGCTTGCCGCCAGAACTATACCCGCTGCATCCCAACATTACTATTGGAGGGAATTGGGCATGTTTTCTTGCAATGGGCAGTAGCCCATGGAATCTAGGCGGTGCTTAGTGATTGCATATTCCTAGGTTTGTGCGGAATGGTAATTCGTGATTGATATGCGGTGGTTATATCGGTAAAATTGCAATCAAATCTTTCAGCAAGACGTGGAAACCTCGCCGCACCCAGGAATTCCTATGGCAATTGCATATCGGGCCCGGGATTTTATGGGTGTATTAAAGTCCATCCGAAAGCATCGAATTTTGTGGTACTGGTACGGGCCAGATTCTACCTTCGCAGACCTGAACCCAGTGCAGGTCATATTTCCAGAACACAGGCCAAAGGATTGGGCGAGAGGAGACTACAGGACGGGTTCTGCCAAGGGGTACGTTGGAAAGCTTGGGAGTACACGCATGCGCATCACTGCACCTCAAGTGAGGGCATTTGTGCAGAAGATGGAAGTGGACGAAGATCAGACGCTCGAGCTGATCGCAGCCGTCGGCGAAGAAACATGGACAGTAGTTGAAAGGTGGAGAGTCGCGCAGCAAGGCTGTTGCGAGTGGCTCAAGGCCAACAGAGACGTTTGGACGACTTGGTTACCCGTAGCCACTGACTGTACTGAGGGATTTGGCATCGCCGACATTCGAGGCATGCCAGTTATGTCTCGGGCTGAAGCAGTAAACTGCCAGATTTGCCCTGCAGGAACCTTCTCCGAGCTTTATGAAGATGGTGGGTTCACCTATCGCTGCCAGCCCTGCAACCCAGGCTACCATCAAACTAGAGCTGGACAGATCAGTTGCATACCTGTAATCCGGGCACACATTCAGCTGACGCCGGTCAGGCATTTTGCTCACCTTGCAGCAGAGGCAGTTTCATGAACTTGAGCACAGCAACAAGTTGCTTTCCCTGTGGGCCTTCAGAAGCTTGGACAACAAGCAAAGCCGTGGAAGCAGGGGAGCAAGAGAGGTGGATCGAAATTGAAGGAGCGGTGAAATGATGCCGTGTTATTTTTTTGTTTTGCTTAAGAAATTTCATCACACACACACATTTGTAACCGCGTGTGACTCAGATATTGATGCAGGAGCCATATCAGAAGACCTTTGTCATTGTGTCCAAGGACGGTACCTGTCAGGTGACCATTGTGAAGTTTGCATGGAAGGGTCTTCCTGCCCAGGTTCAGGGGTCTTGCACGTTCTCCCTGGCTTCTATTCCAGCCCTAGTGACTCAGCACGCAGTCGGGAAACATTTTGGGCTTCCGGTGCTTTTGAAGTGCTCTTGCTTCCTTGCGAGGCCTAAGTTTCAATTTCAAGGTCGAGAATCTAGAAAAACTGATCTTACTCGATGGTGTGATCTCGAAATACATCCACATCACTTGAGTCCAGGAATGTTCAAAAAATCCTTCCGGGCATCCAGATCTTTCGCCATGTCCAGGTGAGCCTGGTCTTCTCTTGAAATGCTTCGGCACTCCGCTGCGTTGCCCCGGTGGCTTGCCAGGGACCTGCGCTGCAGGGTGGGATCCAGACAGTGTGGCTTGCAGCGCTTGCCTTCCGGGCATGCAGCCAGCTGGTGAGGAGTGATTTTGGGTTTGAGAACAGTTTTTCATGATAATGCAGGGGTCGCTGAATTACCCAAATGGGGAGAATCAAACAGTGCAAATGTTTCGCAACTTACTGTAGAATGATTTGCCACTGATAATGCATTGCTGGGGTTGGTGATATTGTGAATAGCAACAGCAAACAAAGTTAAGTTAATCATTGAGTGACAAAAAGACACGCAGTCATGATTCATGATCAGTTGTTTCGTTCTTTTTGAATGATGTATCCCCCACTGAAGTAGTGGATACAATGTTGTCTTGATTCTATCTTCCCAACGATTCATCCCTAGAATTTGGTTTGTTCCCTCTACTTGGTTCCTTTGTGGATCTGGTTGAACAACAAACCTTCAGAGTACGCACTTTAACCTGTGTTCCCAAGGATTTGGCAAAGGGTTTGGTTTCAATGCCCCGTCATGTCAAAAGTCAAATGAATTGAGTCTCCAAGGAACCGTTATAGACATAGCGATCACTGTGTCTTGTAGACATAGCGATCACTGTGTCTTGTAGACATAGCGATCACTGTGTCTTGAACATTGGAGTTTTTCATTTTTTGGAGACGAAGTGCAGCCTGTGGCGCCAGGAGTGTGTGCCGTGTACAGGTGGGGACTACCTGGCAGTGTCTCTGTTGGGTGCACTTGGCCTGCTGCTACCTGCGGCCCTGCATATCCAGTTGACGATCTCTGATAAGATGAGTGGCTCCTACTTTGGACAGCTATTGGGAGCTGCACTTTGCATGAGTCAATTGATCACATGTGCGCAGCTCTTCAGTGTCATTGAGCAGATACAGGGAATCACCTGGAGAGAGCCATTCGTGAGTTTCCTCCAGTTCTTTGGAGTCTTATCTCTTCAGACACTCCTTGAGTCTTTGAAGACGGTGGGTTGTGTTGCTCGCATCAGTTTGGAAATGGAGTTCTTGATTCGAACATTAGTTGTGCCGCTATTCTTCACAATTGGGCCCGTAGTTGCACACCTTGTGATGATCAAGTTGCGTCTTGCTCAAAGGTCAAGCGACTTGGTGAAGACGTTGGGTTTCCTCCTGCAGCTCTTTTTCATCTCCTTGTGCTCATCATTTCTTGAGCCCTTCCGGTGCAACGTGCATCCCAATGGCCTGCTGACCATGCAAACGGCCCATGGCGTTGTGTGCAACTTCTCAGATACACACTTGACCTTGTGCTGGATGAGCGGCCTTGTATGTCTTCTTCCAGTCACCTTTCTGGTCCTTTGCACATGGGTCTTGTTGGTGGTTTTGCCAGGCCGTGCCCAGGCAGCAGATGTGAAATTTCTACGGGCCTGCTCGTTCTTGATCCTGCGATTCAACCCAGGATATGAGACCTTCACCATTGCCTTCCTCCTCAGAAATCTATTGTTTGTGCTGACTCCTATGATGCAGTCAGCCAGCTTGTTTGTGATGGGAAATCTGTTGGCAGTAGCGGTGGCGTGAGTTGCATACTTCAAACCATGGAGATCAGATCTTTCCTCACAGGTGGATGTGCTGATGAATTGGGTGTTGCTTGTGGTGTTGCTCTTGGGTTCACTGACTGTTGATGATTTCGCTGATTCAGAAACTACTGGACTCATGATCTTATGCACTGTGTGTGGTTGCTGCCTGACCTTTGCCATTGTCTTGGCGGCAATGTACTCCGTGGTTAAGCACATTGCCTCCAAGTTTCGCAAGAAGTATGCCTTCTTTCTCTCTCATCACAAAATGAGTTCTTCTGGATTTGCACGGTTGCTGAAGATGGAGTTGAAGAGGTGTGGCTCAAGGTACACCAGCTTCATTGATGTGGACGACCTGACAGACCTTTCCAGGCTCTTCTCCTATATCAACGATGATACGCAGACTTTTGTCTTGCTTGCAACTCCTCAAGTTTTGGAGCGCAAGTGGTGTGCCGGAGAGCTTACCATGGCAAGACTGGCAAGGGTGGATACGCAGCTGTTGATATTTCCGGGCTTTGCTTTCCCAGACGATGAGTTCATTCGCAACTACACTCGCCTAGTGCCTGATATAAATGACCTGGTTGCGTATGGCATTGGGGTTTCGGAAGTGCAGGAGACATTCCGTTGGTTGCAAACAGTGGAGAGTTACGACCTTGGCTCCAGCTTCTCAAAGCAAAGCTTCGCGGGTGTGGTCAAGCACCTTTCGAAAGAGACATCTCTCATACCAGAGGGCCCTATGACTGACTATGTAATCTTGGACGATCCTGATAAAATGGAAGCGGTTGCAACTGCTTATGTCCTGGCCCGCTTCTTGGTTAGCATCCTTCCAGAGAAGGGAATCTCACCACGTGTGCTCAGTAGTGAGGATGATGTTTCGAGGACCGCATGGTGTTCAAGTTTTTGGGGGTAACGTAATGTCGAAGCTACATGCCTTCAAGTTTGGATCACTTACCCTGCTGTTTCTAACGTTATTCTGCAACTTTTGAATATTGTATTTCTGGTAAACAATCACTTTGCTTTGTCTGTCCAGGACAGACAGCAAGCTCATCCTACTATGCACTCAGAATTGCTTCCAATCGCCCCATATTGCGAGGTGGATGCTGCAAGCACGGATGGTACCGACTTGTCAGCTTTTACCTGTGCTGGGGGACGAGAGTTTCCAAGTTGGGAAGATCAACGAACATTTGTCTCCCCTTTCTGAGCTTACTGATGTCGATCGCACTGCATATTCTCAAGTCATTAAGGCAACCTTCTTGGAATTAGCTGTTCCCTTCGTTTGTTCTCAATCTTCAGAAGATGATCTGGGCATTCGAAGCAGGCAAGTGGCTGCAAGACTCTATGGTCAGCTCAAGAGGTTGAATACAAAGCTGCTGATGGTGGGAACCAATGTTAGCATTGAAGTGCATGTGCCTGACCTGGAGAATGACCAGACTGGCACTGAGAGTTCAAATGCAAGCATCAGCATGCTAAGTGCAGCACATGGAACTAACAGAATAGAAGACATAATGGAATCCGAAACAATAAGCAGAGCATTTTGAGCAGCTCTCGAAGGAGACCTGCTTTTTGCTCAATGGTCTACATGGCACACACACACACGCACACACACTACGTTTTTTTTTGGTGGCTTGTTATCCACAGGATATCGCTGCGCCAGAGGGAACTTGATGGATCTATCCTCATGGAAGGGAGTTTCCTTTGAACACCGCACTTTCGCTGCTGACATTTCAATCACTTGCTGCTAGGAAGGGCTTCAACAGGCAAACGAAGACTTTGTGACTTTGCCCTCGTTGGGTAGCAGACGAAATCAACAGAACTTCCCCAATGGCGACTGCTGGTCCAGGAACTTGATTTTCCGGCATCGGCCATAGAGATGCCGTCAACACTGTGGCAGTCACTGTCGCAAGATAGGCGTTTCAGTAGCTTCATTTGCCCCAAATCCGCCTTTTCAGCAAACAAGTCACATTTTGGCTGTTTTATTTGGAGAAATCGCACAAACACTTCATAAAATTTCAATCAAATATCTAAGACTATGTTGGAACAAGATTTGTTCTTGGAGCTGCTAGCCCCGTAAACTCTGTTGAAACTATGTCAAGAGCAGATGTGGAAGACCAATGGATCCACGAACACCTTCGGATTTGACTCAAAGGGAACGGTTCCTTCTGAGCAAAATGTCTCACCAGCCGACACGTCGTTTGGTTGACACCTGGAGGGCCACGTATACACAGAAAAAACATATTTGTGCTCTAGGCTTGGCGTGGAGTGAATGAGTCTGTGATGTGGCATGGTTTTGCTGTGGGTCTCATGTCTGCCGTGTGGATTTTCGGATGCGGTGCGTGCGCTTGGCAGGTGCCCTCTTGCCAGATCCTTCTCAGACCTTTGGCCGCACAAACCTTGTACAGCTAGGTCCAGCAGGTCCGGCTGGTCCACCTTGCCGCACAAGCGGGCAATTTTCCCTCAAGCCTCAATTGAAACTCTCTGAGTCTGCCTTCCGGCCTTTTCCTGCCCCCAAGATTGAGCATCACTGACCTGAATCGACACCATGCAGCTGAGGCTTGACCAGCAGCGGCAGCCTCAGCAACGAGAATGAGGTGCCCACATCCGACACTGCTGTTTTCGATTTGTCAAAATTGGTCAGTCAAGGTGACTGCCGAAACAATGGGCAAGTGAAGGATCACAAATCTTGCAGACTCACCAAAGATGCAAAATCATGCAAGGGAACTTATACTATCCAATTCTTACACACTCTTATTATATATTATATGCAATAGTACCAAAAACTGCACACTATTTGGATACAGTACGGTACGTTCTCTTAAACTTTAAACAAAGATGGCGATGAAGAGTCCTTCTCAATGTAGAAAGAGTATTTCGGAATTTTAACCATATATATCCATATATTATTTCACGACATTGTATGCATGATCAATGATCGATTTCCTGTTGCCTTGTTGGGCAGATGGCACTGCAACTGAGAGTCCAAGAGAATTTTGCCAGGAAGCGATCCAAAAGTTTGCCAAGTCCGGTGGCATCAGCCAGGGGCTCCCAGTTAACCAGTTAACCCGCGCAAAGTTGGCTCCACAACCATAAACTTCATAGATGCTGTACCTGATTCTGACGCTCTTTGAAAGGACGCCAAACATTAACATCACCTTAAGAAAACCTGAAACAAAGTGCCGCACTTCGTCAGGTTTGACTTTCTCCTGTGCATCCTAAAGGAGAAAGAAACGCCAACACCACACACAAACATACACAAACATCCATACAGATTCATGCATCATCCATGAACTTTAACTTTTCTAGCCTTGTTCGGCTGAGGTCCGTTAGTTCAGGCCATGAAAGACTTGCCATGCCATTTGCAACTTGGCGCATGATGCAACAAATACTTTAATTAGCAACAAATAGCAACAAACCTCCAAAGTCAGAAGCTACAGCACTACATGGCAGGAGCCTGGATGGTAGGTGATTTTTCTTATATCTTGTATAAACATGTTGTTAGCAATGCAGTGATATGCAGTCAGTATAATTTAGATTTAAACTTTCTAGTTTGTGATACTGTTGAATGATGAGGTCACAGATTTGGATGGAAGATTGCGTTGCTAAAGGTCTTTGGTTGAGGTATTGGAAGATGTATGGATGGCGACGAACAAGTCTGTCTAGATGCCGTGCGCGGAACGGAAATCATATCCATTCATATCCTACAAATCAATTCATGTGATTCGAAGGACGTTGGATTTTGAACCGATCCCGGAGCCAAGTCAGGCATTTGCAACGCTTGGCCATGGGCGTTCTCCGCAACTTCTTGCAGCTTGGTTGGGCTTGCGCTTTTGCTTGTAGATGGTAGAATGCCTTGGACATGTTTCGTCTTGCAGGATTTTGCAAAGCTTGTTCTACTGTCTGTTCACGGCGCAGGGGAGATGACCTCAAATTTTGATGAATTTTGTAAAATCTCATGGCCAGTTTGTTGATCTCTCGTTGTTTACCCTGGTGATGCGTTCAGCTTCTCATGTTCACAATGCATAGACATTTTTGTATAAATCTGCACTGTCTCTGAAAGGCTGTTCAAACTTCTAACCTTGCACACTTGAATCTGAAAGAGGACTTTCATCCACCTCTGAAACCTAGGTCTGGTGGTGATATGAACAAGACAGCAGCAGCGCGGTGTGGAACTATCCCCACGTTGATCACCGCAGGGAAGCTCAGCACTGATGAGCAGTGAACAGCTTTAAATCCAAAGTTCGCACTAAAGTGATAAAGTGTATATTTCACTTTTTTCTTGGAATGCTGGTGTAGTGTAGAAGGTGTATATTGTAGAGGTGCTAAGGGACCAAGGATGTCAGTTTGCAAGCTGAAATGCACATATAGCTGGATTCTCTCCAAACACAACGCTCTGCCGGCTGAGGCCATGCAGCGATTCAAGAAGGATGCCGAGCTCCAAGAAGAGGTTTAGATTGCGTTTTCGGGGCAATCTGGCAATCTGAGTGCTCAAATACAAAACACTCAATACACTTAATTCGAGAGCTTGCCATACTTTGTTGAGGTATTGCGATTCCTACCTAAGGCTAGGTTCCAAGTTTATGGTTGAGTTTGGGGATTGGGTCGGAGACCCTAGCTTATATTCTGGCAATGCAATTCAATATGTGTTTTTTTTTTGGGGGGGAGGGAAGCTTACAGTAGGATGGTCGGTATCACACCCGCACCCGCACATACACGCACGTTGGTGAAATTTGTATTATACGTTTTGTAGAAACATGTTTGGATGTTGCGACAGGCGATCATGTGCCTGACCAGCCTATGCGATACTTTGGGACGAGCTTCGGTGGCTGCACGTTTAGGTGAGGGCTGTTGCTGTTGCTTTGGTGGCTTCCAAACCCGGGCTGAACTTGGCTGAACATGCCTTCCCCATACCACACAATTAAGATATTCACTGCAAGTGCCACGGGGCAGCTAAATACTTTGGACCGTGGCTGGCATTGGAGTCAGATACAATGTCAGTGCATGTGAGCAGTGCAAACGCCCTTGAAGATTTGTGATATAGTTTGCAGGGGGACTGCACTTCAGGCCTTACAAAAAAGATCAAAAAAGCATTTTGATCCTGGGGACCTTTGGAAGCATGAGTAGTTTCATGACTGCCAGGCCTCGTTGATGCCATCATTGCGGCCATCAAGAGCCCGGACACAAGACTAGTATGGGCTGGTCAGCAGTTCTTGCATGACGAATCTGTTAATTTGGTCACCCAC
The DNA here is from genome assembly GCA_000507305.1 of Breviolum minutum Mf 1.05b.01. Taxonomy (NCBI): domain Eukaryota; class Dinophyceae; order Suessiales; family Symbiodiniaceae; genus Breviolum; species Breviolum minutum. The sequence goes on from DF242568.1 coordinate 51,519, forward strand.
ATCTATAGGATAGCAAACAAGTGGTATAGGTGACATTCTGACCCATTAGGAAAACCATCACCGAGGCTTTGCCCTCGATCGGCCCTGAACCAAGGTCAAAACTATGGAGAGATGGAAGGAAAGCTCACTGAGATCAGTTGCATGATCCTGTGCATGCCACTCGGCGTCACCATGCGTTCCGAGCTGCTTTTCGAGTGTGTTTTGAACTGGGGAGGGTTTGGGCATGTTTGGTGGGTAAATTTGTACACAGGGAGACAAGATATGATCATGACAAAATATTTCGAAGCCCCATCTTGCCTGCACATAACATGGCTTCCCGATACAAAATGCTGAGGTTTTCAGACGACCAGAAGCTTCGGCAAGAGATTGTCAAAGCTGGTGGATTGACAGTCGCCAAGCAGGTGCGGCTCAAGAAGATCATGGCAAAGGAAAAGTTTTTGGAGGATCACCTATGAACTCTTCTGGATTTGCATGATTTTCTGCAATGTGAGTTATAATATTTTAACATTAATTTGTATTTTATTGTATATTGTATTGTCTCCAGGCATCTCACCATGAATCATCATGAACATGATTCAAGACATGAGTGCTGCTAACGTCGGTAAGCGATCAGACAGAAATGAGCTTCATTTGATTCTCGGCAAATCAGGCATTTCTTTGCCAAGCCTCCAGGTGATCAGCAAAGCAACCAACCTGGACGTCCAACGTTGGGGCTGCGAACTTCTTCGCAGCCTTTCGCAGCCATCCTGAGTGTCTGTGGGTGAAGATTGTAACTGCAATGTCACTGCAACATCAGAAATTCAAGAAAACTTGCGCCCACTATACTTTCAAAGGATTGAACAGGGAATTTTCTTTCACCGGCACGTGTCACCGTCTCACCCAACACCGGAATGAATGTCTTCGGTGACGTCTCCACTCAATGACGTGGAGTTCTTGGCGCGTCAGCGTGAGAGAAACTGACTATAGGATTGCCTCGCCGTCGTCGCCATGGTGGTATTTCGATGTTTTTATTGCAGCACGGCATTCTTGATGTTTTGTGAATTGTTTCTTGACCCCTTAACTTCTAGCGGATGACCTTAAATAGCTTTTCCAATTCGATTCTTGTCTTCCTTTTTTCTCCACTCTTTCAAAAAGTCCTGTGTGCTCGCTGCTGCTTGCAAGTTGATCTCTCCCAGGCGTCAAACTTGTCACCCTGTGTTTCGCAGGCCCCAGCTTTGCACTCAACTTGGCTCAAGAGAGGTGCGAGTGCAACAATTGCACCTGTTGTTTCAATCAGGCCCTTTATCAGGACGTGCCCTCCTGATTTCCATGTCCAGGTGCCTGGCTCGACATGGCTTGATGGCTTGAGTCGAGTATCGTCCAGTATCGGGCATCTCATGTTTTTGTTCCCGTACAAGTCAACGGCAGATCTCATCATGATCTCATCTATTCAGGCTGCCTTATAGGAATCTAGCCAGAGAAAACATAAGCTGATAGATCCCCCTACAGTTGGCATGCCAGAGTGTTTGCGCTTTTCCAAGCTTGGGTGTGGCCATTTCGCTGTCCGATGCTGCCGTTGCTGGTGCTCAACCAATTGGTTGATTGGTTGACCCTTAATTTGCCATACCGTCATACCCGACCATGCCCAGGTGATGTTCCTAGCATTTCTTTGCTTGCTGCTTGATGTCTCTACTGGAGAGGACGGCAGAAGGGCCAGAATGATTCATTTTGCCGCTCACACGTTGAGTTGAAGCTTTGTAGTTGTCAGACTATGGTTAGGCAATGGTTAGACCATGTTAGACTCCTGCCACATACCTTGAAGACCAACATTTACAAACATGATCAAACCTCATCACATAAATTAGAAACTGACTTCAGAGCCAGACCATACCAGATCCTTCTTTTTTCGTAGCCAGTTTCACATTGCAATTATTGGCGTTCAGAAACGGAGATGTTCATATTTCATTTGGGCCAGCCACCGAGGAGAATTTGGAACCATGGCTGGGTAGACGGTCCCTGATCCGACGAGGCGATGGCATTGAGGTGTTGACAGGTTGCAACTGACAGCGTGATCATCATGACGAGGAGGAAGATGATGAGGAGGAGGATGAGTGGGGATGATGACAGTAACGATGGTGATGAGGAGGAAGAGTGACAATGATGCGGAGGATGATTTTGATGACAGCATGTTTGCGTTTTCTTTTTCTGAGTTTTTGTGGTTTGGAACTGGTCCAACGCATCCAAACCCACTCGAATTTGAACATGCAGAACTTGGAGACTCGACTCTACGTACGTATGGTTGGCCCAATTTCCCCACCTCGATTGTCACAGGGAGGTTTGGTGGTGATATGTTCTCATAGCCAGGGGCACCTTCAATAGAGCTGTTGGATGACGATGGTTTGGGCCTCAGCATGGCGGAGCCTTTCGCTGTAGTATGTAGTAGTAGAAGAAGAAGTAGTAGTGGAAGTAGTAGTGGAAGTAGTAGTAGTAGTAGTGGAAGTAGTAGTAGTAGTAGTAGAAGAAGAAGATGTAGTAGTAGTAGT
>DF242569.1:0-53588 GCA_000507305.1 Breviolum minutum Mf 1.05b.01
TTTTGTCATCCGCCTACCTAAGGCCTGAAGCCGCGCGAAGGCAACGGGAGAGGAACTGCCTGCAAGGACCAGAAGAAAAAAATGTAGCTGCTTTTCTCGCCAAGTCTGAGTGCTTTGTGTGCGTGTGTATATGTTGTTTCCCGCAGCCCCTTTTACGTTCGCAGCCGTATACTTCAGTGTTGCACTTCGTAGCCGTTTTCGATTCTTCCTTCCATGGCAGCAGAGCAAGCTGATTTTTCAGTTTTAGATATCACCTTGAGACGCATGGACTTACATGGTCTGCGCTCATGTGGAGATGCTGACTCCAGACCTGGCATCCTGGAGATGATTTGTAACTGCTTGGTGTTGCTTCCGCACTGGCTGCAAGTGGACCAGCAGGATCGTCTCACTTTGTTCAGGTTGGCTGATGTTCTCTACCTGTCTTGGACTGGCTCGTGGGAAACCCTGCCTTCCAGCGGAGAGGACAAAACCAAAAGGAGACATGTTGTTTGCTTTGTGCCACAACGAGACACGTCTCATTGGGAGCGTGCAATTCAGAAATGGGAACAGACAGCTGCTCAAATGGATGAAGCTGCAGCCCATCTGACTGCATTTTTTGGCTGTTTGCCTCGTACGTACGATGGCACAGGCTCCTGTGAGCTCCATTGGATTGAGCGTTCTGCTGCCTTGCTCTCCATGGGGGCACGGGAGTTGCGCAACGCAGGCGTCAGCCGAGCTGGACGAGAGTTTCACCAAGAATGCCTACAGCACGCCTCGCGTTCAAGTTGACAGAAAAAAAGGTCTTGCTGCAAAAAAGATCCGGCGGGCCCAACAATATGTGTCTGCGTAGCCGTTTCGCCTCAAAGTTTCTGCAACAAAAGAAAGGACGTTTCTGGAACATCTGCAGCCTGGTCGTCTCTGAGTATACATTCACCGTGGCTTCTCCGGGAATGATACTGGAGTGACCACTGCAAGGACAATATATGTGAGAAAACAAAGCAGTTTGAAAATGCCGCAGAGAAAAGACAGAGAAAAGCAAAGAAAGGACGTTGTCCGCGGTTGTCCGCCGTTGTCCGTGTCCGCGGCTCCCGGACCTCCATTTGACTTGTCCGCGGAGGATTTGTCCGCGAAAGGACTGTGATAGGAACAGCCTAACCTTTTGGAGTCGAATTGGACCATGAACCGATGTCCGCGGTCCGCGAAGATCAAAACGGCGCCCGGGGAGTTGTCCGCGGCTTTTATGCGAAAAACTTGGGAATTTGGCACGCATGTATAAATGGCTAAATTGTAAATATCATGCATGTATATGTTGTTTCCGCAGCCGTTTGGTTTTGTGGTGACGCGTTCTGGAAAGAAGTTCTGCAGATGGCGGCGGAAAGCAAATACGCGTGCAAGTTGTGCAACTTGTTGTATCCCGAAGACCAGGGCCGGGTGCACGGTTCCAGCTTCACGTGTAACAGTTGCGGTGCGGCTGACAGGGCCTTGCGGCGGCACTTGGGCGATAAGAACGAGCTGTCTCAATTCTCAAAAGAAGAAGTGCAGGACTTCTTTCGCAAAGTGCAAGAGAGCAAGGAGAACAAACAAGGCCGTCTGCAGTGGAAGACCATTCGCTCGACGTTGGTCAACTACGTCACACAGCGCCAAATCCTTTCGTTCAAGACAGACGTCGAGTGCGCAGCTTTACCTCTCTCCGTCTACTTGGCACAGGGGTGGGAGGAGAGCGTAGTTAAAAACTGCCCGTCTGTCTACAACGAGACCTTGGGCGTGGAGACGTACAAGGTACCGGTGCAACGTGACACGTGGACTCAAACCTTCGAAAGAGTGGTTGAGCGCGTGCTGGCGCAAGAGAAGGCCGCAAGCTTGGGAAAGAAGAAAAAACTTCCTGCAGACTCAGGGGACGAGCTTGACCTTGCGGTTCCTGTGGCCGCTGGCAAGGCAGAGAAGAACTCAGAGAAGAATGCCGAGAAGAAAGCAGCTGCAGAGCAGAAGAAGATTTGCGCCAGTAACTTGAAAGTGTCTGGGCAAGCAGCCAAAGCTTTGGGTCCTTTGACCAACGCCCTCACGGCGCTGGACCGTTTGGAGGCGCGGGTTGGTAAGGCCCAAGTCGAGGTGAGCGCTGGAATCTTGAAGACGGCAGTGAATGTTCGAAACAGCCTGGAGGGTTGGACGAAAGCCGCCAGAGAAGCCGTCAACAACCAGGAAGCTCAGAAGCAAGTTCCAGACACTGAGAAGAAGAGTATTGGTTCGCTGCCTTTCCAGACGGACAGCGTCAAAACTCTTCTCCAGCAGAACTCGGCAGTCCAAAAGGAGTTGAAAGCTCTTTTGCCTGTGCCCGTCAAAAAGGCGAAGGAAGAGAAGAACGAAGACGGGACCCAAGGGGCAACGCAGCCAGCTCCGAAGCGCCGCAGGACAAAGGCCCCCGCGTAGTGCCACCACAAGTGGAAATGTTCTGTGTTCTATAGACACAGACAGACTTGGTTAGTTTGGGACGTGAAGTGCTGTGTTACCTAGACACGGCCCGACGTGTGGGTTTGTTTCTATAGCTGACACAGCTGCAGCTATAGCCATATAGACAGAAAGCAACACCGCAGAGTCCGCAAGAACGCGTCAGGGAAAAAAAAGAGCAAATCGTTTTGGTTGCTATTTTGTCCAAACAATTCTTCATATAGACTTGTCATGTCAACCGCAGCCATTTTGAGTTCCAACGGTGAAGCAGTCTATACCGACATGTCCAAAGTTGTGTTGTTATGTTGCATGGGAAGCGCCACTTGGTCTCCAAAGAAATGCGTGACTTTTCCTTTGCTATACAGGAAGTCCAATGTTCAGGCGCCACGGAAGCGCAGTCGCAGGGAAGGACATAACAGGACAGCACTTGACGAACCATCAGATTTGCTTCTAGTGGTTCGACCAGTGTTGCCGTGTTTGTCCTCCATGCATGGGATTCGACCTCCACTTTTCGTCTTGTGCGCAGATGAAGTGGAGGCTGCTGTGAATGTGATGCTCATATATGCAACAGCCAGCAAAAATGGTCTCTGGTCCAAATACAACTTGGAAGAGCCATAAAAAAAAAACAATGACCTCGCAACCTATCCTGACGTGAAAAGCAATGCTCTGGTCCGAGGATGCAATCTGTTGTGATACCCTATAGATTTTCTTGTAAAAGTCTCTCACATGCGCATATATGCTCGCAGCCGTTTCCGGGCTCAACTTTCCAATGGCAGAAGATGACTCAGTAGCGGGGGTATTTGGCCATTGCCAGCAGGAACCGCTACGTTCGAAACAAAAAAAAGTGAACCAGCTGGACTTGTTGCCTTGTCCAATCTGTGGCCAAAAAGTCTTGGAAGAAGACCAAAGTCAACATGAATTTTGGGACATCAAGTGTTTGCGAACACATGCCTGGAACGGTTGCGGCAATTGGAAAGAAGCCAAAGAGATAGCCCGCCGGATCCGTGAACTTCGTGAGTACAAATTCGACTTGAAGAGGGCTGAAGACGCCTTCCTTGCAGCATCTCGACCTGGAGCCTCTTGTAAAGCCAAGCCTTGCAAGGCCCAGGCGAAGAAAGAGCTGCGAAAGAGCAAAATGAAAAGGGAACGTTAGAGTCGAAGAGCAGGTATCGCGTTGCTATTGCGTCCGGCTGAACGACCTTGTGTGGCGAAAGAAAAAAAAACAGATGCGTTAAGGCTGGAAGAGGAAAAAAAAACACGGAATGGTATTTATCCCTACTAAATATATATTCAATGCCATCCGCAGCCTTTTTTTGGCTTTAATTACCCACTCTGTGCATGCCATGTCCAAGCGAAAGCTATCGCATGATGACAAGCCCCATGAACAGTTTGCCACTCTGAAAAAAAGCATTCCGGGCTTGCAAGCCACCCAGTGCCGTAAGGTAGTGTCGTTGTTGAACGAAGGAGGCAAAGGGCGCAGAACTTGCTCCACTGCATCCGCGCAACACGACATCACGCATCCATTGTTACAAGAAGTTGCTCTCAAAAGTTCTTCTGATGACAAGGATATCACCATGCACATGCTTAGCGTTCCAGGCATGGTGCAATCCAAGGCAGACAGCGATCCTCTGTACCGCAGGTTGTTACAGAAGGCTTTGCGCGAAAATCAAAACCAACTCACTCTCATCTACTATGCAGATGAAGTGAATGCGGGCAACATTTTGGCGCCAAAGCATCCAAGGAAAGCTCAGTTGTCTTATTGCACCTTCTTGGAAATGGATGTAGTGCACTTAGAAACCATGTGGGTGACAATCTCCGTCGTGTTGCAAAGTGAAGCTGTAGGCTGCGTGCACGGATATTGCAGCGTGGTTCGAGCGCAGCTCGAAAACATTCGCAATGAGACACGCAACGGCTTTGCGCTTTGCCTTGACGGAGATTGCACCATGGTCTTTCTAAAAAGAGCGCTTCTCTTAGGCGACCACGAACATTTCCGGAGCTGTTCTGGCGCCAAGGGAGCGGCTGGCTTAAAGCCATGCCTGAAATGCGAAAACGTGTTATCACTGGGCAGAGAAGCTCGTGATNGTTCGAGAAACTGAAGACCACGCATGCTTGCTGCTGTAAAATAAGAAAAAAGATGCGCGCGAACATCATAATCTTCAAAAAAAACCTCAAAAAAACAACAAAATTCGAAAAAATAACCTTCGACAAAAAAATGATCAAAAAAACTTATGATGAAGTTACGATGAAGTTAGGGTGCGGGATTTGAAACCTCCAACATAACTTCAACCTAAGTGGTCTAACTTCAAAACGTCTCCAAAGTAGGCATACATGTTTCTCATGGCTTTTCCAAAAACAATCCAGACGCCCCAAAGACGGACAGTACACCCCAAAGCACCAACCCCTCAAACAATCAGCAACTTCAACCCGATATGCCAAATATCATCCATCTTTCCAGTTCCAGCCCTTCAAACATGTTAGAACAAATGTGTTTTTCTATTTCACCTAAAACCAAACTGAACAAAAACTTTGCGGGAAAAAAAAATCCTGAACAAAGCCAAGCGTACTGCCAAATTCAGCATCTTTGTACTTCTGGTTCACGAAGCAGTTTTCTCCACGGCCTATTCCGAGATAATGTTCAAGGTGGAATTGCTTTTTCCAACTACCCTGTGATTTTGAGGATTCTGGGGTTCTTTAGCTCCTCATTTATTAGGAAAATACATCATCCCTGACTCCATAGTATCCCCGATATTACACAGGATAGTCAGACATTCGTTGCCGTTAAGGCAGCCTTCAATTATGCCTCAACATTCCTGCAGGCCCTCGGGCTGTCTGATGTTTGATACCAAAAAATGAATCAGGAAAACACAACGAGCCGGCAGGCCTCCAGATAAACAGAAATGCACTTCGGTGTCCCAAAATCCAATTCCTTTATGTCCAAGAATACCCACCTCGGTGTGAGACTTAACAATTTCGGGATATCAAAACATGTCAAGCTTCCCAGTGACATCAGGATCCATTGAAAGAAATAGGCTTAAAAATTGCCTCTTGTCAAGTCCTTTCAAAGGCATCCAATATATATGTCTGAAGGGTAATCAGAAAGCGATCAGCTCGCTAAAGGGCAAACATCAAAACGTGTGAGCAACAATCCACAGGTATAAGTTTTCACAACAGAAACAAAGCAACCAACGTCATTTCGACCAACATATGTTTGGGAATAGATCGCCTGAAAATACCAACAATACTGACCTTCAACTTCAACACAGATTTTAAAGCATCGTTTTGAGGTGATGTTCAACTTTAATTTCCAAAATGAAATATATAAATAACATAGAATCAAAACTTGGGGACAAACAAATGCCGGCACGATGTGATGGGTACAAATTCAATCATGTCTTTGTTTATACCACCTTGAAAGTAGATGGCTCAACTCCCATGTATTAGTTTGTCATGGCCCCCTATCCTAGTCCACCTATTGAAAGGCATCTACTGTCGACCTATGGCGCAGTCCCAATCAGAATTTCTTGGGTGCCAAGAAGCATAGTAATCATATTTCTTCAAGCCGCCTGTCAATGTCACCCTGATGGAAGCCTCAGAATTTGGATGATTCAAACGCTGAACGCTACGATTTTTCAGGGACGACGTGAGAAAGGTAAAAATGGTTAGAATTTGCTTCACACAAAAATGTGTGTAGAATATGTGTGCTTAAAAGTACATATAAAAATATATTGCATTATTCAATACATGTGATTATGTAATATATCGCCATCTAAAGAAATTATCATGTGAGATATGATCACATCTTAAATCAAACCTGCTTAGCATAATGCTAACAAAAACAAACCATCTTAGACACATAAACAAACAAAATGACTAGTTGGTGATTTCAACCCATCTGAAAAATATTAGTCAATTTGGATCAATTCCCCACATAGGGATGAACATAAGACATGTTTTGAAACCACCACCTAGAATACATCGTAAATTTGGGGGTGATTTCGTTGTAAAAAAAAAACCGGTTCCAACCAACCACCAACTAACCACCTAAATGATCTTTGTATATCTGTAGTGGTGGTCGCTCCCACATGCGAATCCCGGACGACACGGTCGAGCTGGGACTCCCAACTCCCACCGTGAAACAACAGTTCTAGGAGGCCAAGACATTGGGACAGACCACGGTCCATTTTTGAAGCTTCCCCATCAAAAAATAGGGACCAAACAAATCCAACATGTTGATATAGACATCAACTGGATGTTGATTATAAATGTCATGTTTGTTTCCTTTTCAACTTCTCTTCATGTGTGTTTCTTGCAACACCTAGCTATTCAAATAGGTCCAGTTTCCATCAACAAGGCCCCAAGCGATCAAAGATAAGCACACAACATGATGGTCTGATGCACAGAACACAGAAGAACCTAACAACAAGCTTGATCAGGGGTCATTACATTACCAACCCAAACAATGCACTATCAAGGGAAAATCCCGCAATATTACCATATATTTGCATTGTTTGATCCCCCCTTAAATGGGTAATTCAATGATCCCAATTGATTGCCAAAGAAACTTTGTCTCCGGGTTTGTTGAAGACGGATTTGGAAATCACGACGCATTGATAGTTGTTGGCACATGCTTTAAATGTAGTGGTGCCAGCAGTCCTGGGCTGCCAACATTGAGTGAAAAGAATCCAGGAATGCAGCGCTACAAACTGCTACATGTAGTGGGCTTATGTAGGCAAAGGTCAACCCAATCAACAACCCCAAAAAATGGCTTAATCATACATAGCTGCCCAGGATCCCAGTGGAAATGGTTCTAAATATTGAGCCCCAAATGAATACTGGAAATACTCAACCTGGTCCGAAATCATCCCAAATCTATAGTCTCAAAAGTGGTGGTAGCCATAATTTTAAGCCAATGTCCTCAAGAAAAAAACAGCTGTTTAGGGTTGCTAGTTGTTTTTTAATGACTTCAAGGGCCCAGGAACTGTTTCAGGCTGAAAAAAGCTCACACCTTCAACCCGTTGCGCCCATCATGTGGATAAACACCATAAAGGGAGAAGCTGGATATACGTACGCTCAGGCTCAGCAGAATGCATATGTGTACACGTGAAACAAAAGAAATATGTTGTGTTGGTGGACATCCTTTCGCACAGAGATTGTCATCCACGCACACATGACCAGTAGGATCTCCTAAAGCTTTTCTGTTTTTTTTCCCTCATCTGTGCCTGGTCCTTCCATCCCTTCAAAAAAGTCCCCGTTTCAAGGGTTGAAACCTCTCAAGGTGCCTGCACCAACCTAGAATAAGGGGATTCCCTTTCCTCCTCACCTACCTTTTCTGGTTGGTGGTTTCAACCCCTTTGAAAAATATTAGTCAAATTGGGAATCTTCCCCAAATAGGGGTGAAAATAAAAAAATATTTGAACCACCACCTAGTTTTGGGGGCCCAGGTCGTGTGAGGTCCCCATAATTTGACCAGATCTATCTTTGTGTCGAGTTTCGGTGTTTTTTCAGGTACGATCTTCGCCACATGCTTTGCCAAATCAGTGGGCGTGTTTCCACATCCACCCAGCCACATGTTCCTGAGCCAAGTTGCCGGTTTTGATGTTCTTTGCTTTAAAAAACAGACTTGTTATGCAAAACTGAGGGCAAAACTGTGTATCAAAAACAACTAACAAATGGCCTAGTTAGAATCAATCATAGGATCTCATAGGTTCATAGGATCCATAGAATCAATAAACTAATCATAGGAATTCTTTTGGAGATCCCCATATGACTGATATACAGAATTATTGGAGCTTCATGTCCTTCGTTATTTTTAGGGGCCCAGAGGCAGTTTCGGATCCTATGGTGGTTGACCGTGCTGATGCGAGAAATTTGGTAAAAAAAAAATGGGTTTGCTACTTGAATCAATCCAGACCCTACAAACCTAAAAAAAACATAGCAAACAAGGGTTTCAAAAAAATAGTTGCAAAGGACCAATTTCTTTTGGATGGCATCATGCATCTGTTCAGAGGCTTGTGTTTTTATTGGCAAAGATTTGTATGTCTCAAACCTACAGAGTTTAGAAGAAGCCGGGGAAGTCAAGCTCATTCGAACAAAACAATGGACCATTCTCATGGCTGGTCAACCTGCCCCACCCCCAACGAACCCCCCCGCAATTGATTCAGCAATAGTCTCATCTTTGCTCCCTTCGGTCCCTTTGTTTGTAATTATCCAAAAAAATTGTGCTGAACCACTGTCGCGATTGTTGGCATCTTTTGAATCATATCCAAATAATTAGAAACCAACTTCATTCAGGCAAAGCAAGGAATGAAATCACCTTCAAGTGGGTGAGCTACAACTCCATCATTGAAACCTTTGTGTTTTCATGGTGCCTGGTGCCTCTTCCATCCATCACGTCGTTCAACCAAAAAAAACGTCGAGGTACGGGTTGCTCAAGTCCCAAAAGTCCTCAACTTTGGCTTTCTTTCCTTCTTTGGACCTTACGGACGACAGGATTCCATGGTTTCCCCACCCAAAGGTATGAATTAATGCTCGCATTAAACCCCTGTGATGGGTGCCCGCATTGAACCCCTTTGATGGGTAGCAACATGTATTAGTAGTACTTGCACGATTGTAGTAGTAGAAGTAGTGCTAGTAGCAGTAGAAGAAGTAGTAGTAGTAGAAGAAGAAGAAATAGTAGTAATAGAAATGATAGCGGCACTAGAAGTAGGCATAGCAATAGTTTTACTAGTACTGCTAATAGTGGCAACAAACAATACTACAACTGATTGCACGTAGAAGTGGTAGGGGGGACCAGGAACACGGAGCGTATATGCTAATCAAAGAACCAAAGTATTCAGTATGATTTGCTTAAAGGGAATTAATGGGGTAACTTCATAAGACCCAAACAGGGTTGCAGGCTTATTCTCATTGAAACAGTGAAACTAACATAATTAAACGTGCAAAACATGGGTAGATCATACAAGAAAATCATCACCCCTCCCAAACCACAACCTAAGAGTGCATTTTGGGTAGACGCTAGGGGCCAAAACGCGTCCTCTAAAGGTCTTTGGATCACTATGATCACTTCATCTAGAACCTGAACTGCACGGTTAACTAGATAGCTGGCACGGCCTGATAGCTTTCCTCAAAAACGCCCGGGAGTTGGGAACTGCCACAAAAACGGCCATGTGGGAATTGGCGACTGCCCCCGGCATGTACTCATTGACGCTGATTGACCCTGAAACAAAACCAATCAATCAGAAACAAAACAAGTAATTACGGTACAGGTAAGGTACGATCATTCCGGGACGACAACAACAACGACAACAACAACAACAACAACAACAACAACAGATATCCAAACCTCTTCCACCATCACCCCAACCCCCTCCAACATAACTTCAAAAAGCCAAGCGACTCGTCCTTTCCCGCGGCGGCCGGCCGCTTCATGGCGCGAAACAAATGACACCGAGATGGAGGGTTTTTCTAGAAACACGCTGATGTACATGATGAGGTACTTCCAAAACAACCACTTCAAAATCTTCAAAGTTGAAGTGAAGTCCAAAAAACACACAATAATTGAAATTGATACGTTACCACACAAAATGTTGAAAAAACATGGTGTGTTGCTTTATCTTCATAAAAAACAATGTTGATTAAACCAAGATGAACCAAACTGACAACTCGCCCCCCTTGTGGCTTGCGTTTGTCTAAAAACAAAATCCTTGAAATCAAGTGACAAATATATGAATCTCTCGTTCTCCAACGTATGAAACGTCTCGAAGTCATATACTCCATTCTGCTAGAATCAACTCTCAGCTTTGATCATATGGACATGGAACACACAGTTTGACCATGTAATATGTTGGGTTGGAACTTGGCAATATCTTCAAATGCATCATGATGAAAATGTTGGTTTATCTCACTTAGCCAAAGGAGAATGAACTAAATGTTGGGGCTTTTCAAAAAAGGTTTTTGAAGGTCCGCCTAGTGAGGCATCACCATGTGTTGAATGTGGGATCTCACAGAATCAATGCTTCTTGCTTCACACAAATTGGGAACTTTAAAACCGTGCTCTAGAATTGAAGCCAACAGTCCGGAACATGGGACATGAAGGACACATCAGCCCTGCAACTTGTCAGAATGAGACTAGACATGATAAAATCAACGGCAATTCTAGACTCTTCAACCCCAAGGATCTTATATCGATCCATCAGACCTTGCTGGTTGGTTCCACCACAACCTATGTCACCCTAAACAAAGGACATCAAAGGACTATAAGATCAAACGTTCAAAAACGTTCAGTGTTCCTACTGAAAGGTTTGGCCGGTTAGCCATTCAAAGAGTTACTGAGTCGAAGCATCCCAAAGGCAGAAATCAGAAATCATCTATGCATAGCTCCAAGTGAGGATGAAAACAACACTGTCTTTCTCAACTCTTTTTTGACCAAGAAAAAGACCGGACGGCAAAAAAAACACAACCAACATCCCTCCCCAAAAAAAAACAGGTCATCTGCATGACATTGCTTGGCTCCTTCACTTGTTGCCTCCATCGTTTCAACTGCTCCGCGATGGCCTAGTGAATTTCCCAGCTGGAATTTCTGGGTACCCAAAGGCAGTTGCTTGTTTTGTAGAAAATGCTATGATTCTAAGATCATGTAAGTTTTAAAGCAAAAAAAACAGGTGTCTTTGCAAACCATGTCAGAATTCGATGTGTTTCATTTTAACATCGGAAATCAGTTCATACAGGTATACCATAGCGATGCAAGTATCTAAAAAACAAAAAATATATTCTATGCATTTCTCGGTCTATCCATTTGTAAACAACACATGCAAACAAGCTTGTCACACGAGCAAAGGTTGTAGAACTTTTTTAGATCACATAGATATATATAGATATATCATCCAAGCAGAAAAAAACATGTAACAAACATATGCAAAGCAAATCTAAACACATTTGCAGATTATACCCTCGAAAAAAATAACATATCCCCTCTCAAGACCCTTTTGAATATGATTTTCCTTTTTCCAAGGTGGGATATGTTAGTTCCCTGGAGGATATATCATTATTGAATTGCACTCAATATTCAATATAACCCATGTTGATATTTCCCGAAAGTTAACCCCCAGGTCGCATCCACAGCTTCTGGCCAAATGGAATCATATTTCACCTTCACCTAGATTTGCCTGATTTATAGGGGATTTCCCGGAAATTTTCAGGGATTTCCCTTACTAAACCACCATTTGGGGGTGGAAAACCTTGTGTCGTGGGAAATCGGGTCGCTATAAGCTAATGTGACCGTAGACAGCTCGTTACCACGGGGTGATCTGCACCTCCATGCGTTGGTGCTGCTCGCATCTTGCTTCAAGCCACATCGCCTGGTTGGCTTTGGATGGAACATGCGGTCGAAGGTCTCGGTGATAACGACCATGATGATGACGATGATGATGATGATGATGATGATGATGATGATGATGATGATGAAATTCATGCTGATCATCAAAAAACATACAAAAGACCTACCTGATGATACCCTCACTGCCTTGTCACTCTCCGACCAGCGGGCAAAGGTACGACGAGCCTTTCAAGAAAATCCGGGATTTCTTGGATGCAATTCCATTCTTACTGAGTCGGAAACAGTTGCAGAGCCTCGAAAAACGACGAATAATTAGCCTTCATTTCACATGAATCAACGAGTCACAAAGAACACGACCGCAGGTGTGTAGCAATTGAAAACCTTTTGAGTGAATTTGCTTTTGGGACACTGGAAAATCAAGGAACCTGTATACATTTTGCAAATGTGGGTGAGCTGCTAGCTCTCTCAAGCTTTAGTTCATGTATGTATGCTATATCATAAATACCTAAAAAGGAACATATTTATGATAAATTTCATTAGGAAATAGCCCATACACGGATGGTATGAACATCACAACTATACTTCCTAATCCTTTTGGTATTGTATACTTCTCGTGTTGGAGTGCGGTGGTGCCTCACATATGTGGCTGGTGGTAATATCTGTTTCTCGTTGTGCATCAAACAAATGGAAGCATGGTAATTTTGATCTTAGATTCACCCGTTCTTGTTGGTAAAGCTTCCTGTAAATTGCCATACAAGCTACAAAGTTCAAGAAACGTCTTTCACCCAACAAGCACCTTCAACAAGTCCCAGCTTCTTTGAATTCTTCAAATCACCCAAACTATATCTGACAACTGATCTCATGATTTCAAATCCGGGAATCCATCGCAACAACAAATCCCAGAAATAGTCCCTGACCATCAGATCTATTACGCTCCCTATTCCCTGAAACTGACATATCCTCTGAAAATAGATCATCCCAAAAGGAAAGGATCGGAAACTTTCAACCATCAATTTTCAGTTGGCGGTCAATTTCAACCTCGCGGATGGCCATTTCAATCCACTGATCGGGAATTTTCTGGAAACCAAATGCTTTGCAAAAAAATGCAAAACATATATAGCCCCTTTTCAAATATAACAATTTTGGATATTTACTCTTTCCATTTCAGGGGATGTATTTCAAACCACCTACCCAAACAATCCATGTCTAGTATATTTACCTAAATCTACCATCAAAAATAAGCCATGAAAATGTGGCACTAAATATTCCTGACCCATGGATGATACTGTGGATGGAAGAAATCCTGCACCACCTGGGACGCATAATACCTTTTAAATAATGGGAAAAAACAACAAACCTCAACTGGTTTTCTCGCCGGATTTCTGAACCATCAACAGTATAGGTCCATGATTCCCTTCCTATGGAACCTAAAAAATGGAGGTCTTTTCAAGATGACTTTCCTTTGCAAAATTTGGTAATTTCAGGGGTTCCATGTTATTTTTGATTTCCGGGGGTGTAAATATACCAAAAAACCCCATGGATGATATGGGTATTTCCAAACATTAATGGTATCCCCAAATCATCCCATTTTCGTAGGGTTTTCCATTATTTTCACCATCCATTTTGGGGGTTTTCCTTCTATTTTTGGCAACACCCATATGGGTCCATGGATTCCCCTTCCTACGATTTTACCTTCTCACCGCTTGTCACCCATTCACCTCGGATGTCTTAGGTGCCAAAATTGGAGCACCGCCACCGGTGCCAGTGGTACCAGACCTTGGAGTCCTGGCTGGGCCCCCGATGGATTCCGATGGATGGATTTCGGTGGTTCCCGTTTTGAACAACAAAAATCGATCCTGGAAAAACATAAGGAAGTTGTCGCATTTTTTGGTTAGGCAACTGTCAACAGCTTGTTTTAAGTGGTTTTAAGTTGATGGAAATGAGCAGGAACTTGTTTTCGAGGTAGATTGTTATTGCTGGTGTGTCTGCGAAAAAGTTGGGGGTGAAGAGTCAAGACTTTTTGAAACAAAAATCACCTGAAAATGGTTAGCTACTTTTTTGGATACACCAGGGTAAAAGTAGATGGCACAGTTTCCATGTGCTGGCTTATATAAGCCCCAATATTAACCTACGTTTTGGGGACTGTGCCATGTACTTGACCATGGGGGAGTATAAAACATGTTGGAACTTTTTTTTAAGGGGTGCCAATCATTTTTGAGATAGTCAACTCAAATGATTGATGAAATATAAGGTATGCATGCTGAATATTGAGATGGTACATGGAACAATATAAACCTTCACATCCCTTTCCGAATCTTGGACCTTCAAAGCACCAAAAACAAAGTCGCGAACCTTCAGCTTTCGCAGCTTCACATATGCAAGGTTGGGCCCCCAGCCGATCGTTATAAATGGGGGGAAATGGCCCCTATAAATGGCCGAAAATCAATGGGTATACCTGGGTTTATCACCTTACTTGTAGGAATTCTAACCCCATGTAGATATAACTTAATTGCCAAATCTTGTACAATACTTTCCCTTAAAATGTCTTCGTGTTTTTGACAAATTAATCTATTGGATGATGGATGACGTGTTCCACAAACTTGCAAGTCCTCAAATGTGTTCCCCTGACATTTGTTGTAACAAACGGGTGGAGGGCAACCAGGTGACAGAACAAAACAATGAACATGGATCAGTGATGCAATTTGTGAAAGTATATCTAAATACGTAGGTCAAAAAAAATCCAAACATCAGTCAAGAGCATCGACAGAACTCTCAGTATCACCATAAACAATTAGCCCTTACAGTAGCAAATAGATAGCAAATAGATAGCAAATAGTATGATGCACAAATACAAACAGTTTTCACATTCCTGATTTGAAAAAAACAACAGTATCACTGGCAACCCTATCAAGTTTTCCCGGCCTAGAAACAAAAAATCACCATCTTCTTCAAAAGAAATACATTCCCATCTTCTTCAATCAAGTCTATTTTCCATTCGCTCCGTGAGGCTGTTGATCCAACAATCGTTATACAAATCCGACCCCGAATCCGTCCTGGCTTCAGAACGTTGAAGCGACGAGAATGGCGGTTTTTGCGTCAAATTGTCATCTCCTCGGCCGGCGTTTTGGCTTGACGTTTCAACAAAATCCCAGCCATGACTCATGACCTCAAAATTTCCCCGAAGAAATTGGTCCATCGGTTGGCCCTTTTTTATGCGATTATTTTCCCAAATCAAATGTTTATAACTTGTACTTCACCAGTATTGTTTAAAGGTATTGTCATCACTCAATCGCTTAAACTCGCTGCGTTCACCAATATTCACTGAGATAGCTATATATATATAGCCAACCAACAAAAGTAGTTTACACCATGAAGTCCACGCAAGATCCCAACCAAACTCTATTGGTTTCTATGGATTTCTAGTCTTCTCTTCGGTAAAACCTAAAACCTTGGGTCCAGGAGACCCAAATGGTGCTTTTTGGGTCAACCTGATTACCTAACCGTATAAATCAAATTTAGGAATATCCAAATGGTCCACGGCATCACGAAAACTGAGAGAGGCTTGCTGGACTGTCATGGGATGAAGTTTTTCTTTGACTGTTTATTGATGATATCACGCTACTGGGATCAAACATATCATATCCGACCAGCAGCGGGAGAAGGAAGCTCATGTTCCCAAGCGATGTTTCTTCTATCAACAGAAGCTGGCCCCGCACCATCTTTAGTTCAAGGTTAAGGAATTCAATGATCACACCTAAGAATGGAGAAACTCATGGTGACACCATCATGGTGATGGGCAACCAACAAACATAGGGATCACTCACTCATGGAATTTCATAATCCCTATGATCAAATGGCAGTGTATAATACACATGCACAAAACACTCCCTCATCCGAAGCAACAAAAACAACCTTAAGATACATATATTCTAGATCTCACACAATCTAACTGATTCAACCTCCATTGGTTGCGTGATTTGATTCTCCTTCTAGGTTTTCAGAAATTTCCAAAAAAATCCTAATATTCAACACCCGCAAAATTTAAGATAGCCCCTGAAAAATGATAATACGAAGACTACTCTCCTCTTAAACTGATCACTTTTCAGTGGCTATGTTAAACTTGGGATGTGTACCCACAATATTCAGGTATGGTACATACATAAATATATATATATATATATAGTTTTCAAAATACATACACCTCCATTTACCCCCACGTATCATTAACCAAAAAATCAACTATCCATGTAGGTAAATATCCAATTCATCCAATCCATCCCATGCATCCTTCATGAATAGGATGTCCAAGACACTGCAGCGAAAGGTGTTCGTAATTTCACCCAACACCATGGCGCCAAAAAACCGAGTTGGTCACGTCTTGCGATATCACACCGTTTCCTCGTTGTTACCCCCGTTTTGTTTTTTCGTTTCCGACGACGGAGATTGATCCTACAGGATTTTGTTGGTTTCCCCCGTGGAAAACCGTCGTTTCGTTAAGACGCAAAAACGGTCCGAGACTTGAGTCTTGAGTTGTTTGTTGTTGTTTGATGTTTTTGTTGTTTTTTCCGGAAGAAAATGTCACATCAAGACTTGAGCAACGTGTATACTCCTTACAGTATTGCAACCTCATGAATATATAACCGTTATATGGCTATACGTACATCATAGTTGTTCGAGGTTTGATGTTGGTAGGTCAACAAAACTGGAGAAGACATGCAAGAATTTGTCGACTGAAGTCTACCTTTCAGGAACTTCAATAGGTCTTAAGTGTTTTGTGCATTGGATGAGGGAACTTACTGTAAATATACTTTATCTTATATGGAACCTGGAAACGCCTCTTTTAAGTCAAATGTCACAAAACAACCATCATGCCACGCACAAATCTCTGATTTAGCCCCTTGATTTCGTTTTTGTTTCAAGAAACATTATGCATATGTGACCTTCACAACATCATGAACAGTTCAAACTACCTTTGGACCAAAAGAAACTCCAAGCAATGCGTGGATTCAGAGCTCTCTCTGTTGTTGAATCAACTGATGAAACCCAAACACTCATCGGTGGTGTTTTTTTTCTTTTCCCAACCCCTTTGAGAAAAAAAATATATTGTAAGTCAAAAATGGCCTGAATGGTTCGTTCGAATCTTCCAAATCTTCCTACAATTTGGGAAAGGGCTGGGGTGAAAATGCAAAAGACATTAAATTTGAAAGCACCACCTAGAGGATCTGTGAACAATTCAGTTTCTTCCAATGACTTTGAACTGAACAAAAAGGTGACTAGAAGCCACAATGTTGATTTAGAGATTTCTTTAGAAACATTTTGACCTGCTGCCAAGCACAAGGTTGGAGAAAAGTAACTTCTAAAATTGAAAAAACAACCCGAATCCAAGGGTGCCTGTCATGCATTATAACCTAGGCCACCGCAACATTTATCTACACCACCATTTAGTATATAGAAAGGTTAATGCTTGCGGGTGCTTGTAGGGTCTTTTTTGGTGCATAGCTATACCTTGCATTTCAAGAAGTTCATGAGTAATTTCTGTCGACTTGTTGGAATGGCAATCTCTGGGTGTAATCTAGCAATCCCCGGCACGCTATCCCTGCATGCAGCCTTGCTTTACTCCAGGAACACATGCCATGCCTGTACAGTCCATGTTGTTGAATCCTTTTATTTACATCAATTTTTCTTGGTTGGCGGCTTGACTGCGATGAAATTGTCCTCAAAGATCATTTTGTTTGAAACATCTACAATAGGGTGATAGCCTTACTTATAGGAGTTATAAGCCCATTTATAATCGGTAGGGGTCCACCTTGTATATTTTTGGTTTTCAAACATGTTGTTTTTGATTTTCTGATTCACCTCGACTGAAGCTACAACCAGAGTTTTGTCATAGATTTAATTTGGGTTACATGTGTCATATTCTATCCCAACAACAAATCTGTGTACTCTATAGTTATTTTGTCAACCTTTCAACTCACTTTTTCCAATTTCTTAAGCCATAAACCAGGTGGGATGCCCTGGATACTGAACCATTTTGTAGCTGGGTCGCTACGAATGCCACTTTCCAAACTCCCCAAACCTGTAGAAAATGGCCCGAGGATGCTTTCAAAAATGAACAATTAAATCTTTTTACATCATTTCCATGGGGGGTTGCCATCTTGTTGGAAAGACACAACCAACCCATGGCCACTCGTGTTTTGGACTTCGTTTTTTTTCCTTGGCCTGGAAGATCTTAACCCCAAGGCTACATTGGCTCTCTCACTATGACATGTGGTTGCCTGACATCGTGGTGGTGTTGGGAATGGTGAATTTTTGTTTCCCCTGAATATTCCTGTATTGTGTTAGAAAACAAAACACGGAAAACGGTCTTCGTCTTCGACAACTGGGTTGGCTGATTCTTCTAGATCGTACTTTCCCCCCCCAAAAAAAAGGACACCAAGAATGGCCAATTCTTGATCAAATCACGAAAATCCTACTGTGAATTTAAAAGTGTCTATAAAAAAGTCCGCAACTCCAACTTCACATTTTGATCCTGGGCCGGTGCTTGAAAAGAAACCAATATGTTGGCAGGTGATTTTTTTTGTGAAAATTTCTGGGAAAATGATTCAATTTCACCACAAACTATTGACTATCGAATTCAATCATGAGGTAGTCTCATTGTTTGCTCAAATACATGCTCATGAATTTTCCGGGCAATCTAATTTTGACACACTTCCAAAGCAAATTTCTTGGAGCATTTCCGAGGTTCAAAAAGACATCTCCTACGTCAAAGAAAGCAAACTTCAGGTGATCCAGAGGTCATTAAGCACCAAAAAACTCTTCACATTCGGGTGATGATAACCTGAATTGCTAAGCTCTGCGCATCTTTCCCATGTTATTCAGCAACTCAAAACATCTCTCCCAGCAAATGAGCTCCAACATTGAGCCCCTTGCCCCTTCAACTCTATCATATAAGATCTGGGCAAATGGAATAATATTTCACCAACATGGATTTTCCTGAAACTTTGGGGGTTTCCCTTCCTAAACGCTACCTTTTGGGGGTCCAGGTCGTTATAATTTGACCAGATACAGAAATCGAAAAGTAATAAGGACCCTTTACTAACCTACCTTTTGGTAACTTTAACTGTGCCATCTATTTTGACCTTAAGCTATATAAAATGAAGGTTGGGCTACATCCACTCCAAAAGTGTTGCAAGCCAACTACCTTTTCCCCGACCCCGACCTTTTCCCCGCTTTTTTTGGATAATTTGGGACTGGAAACTCACAGCATCCGCAAAAGAAATGCGTTTGGGGTGTCCGTGTTGTGTTTCGTAACTTCGCTGAAAATCAATAGGCAGGGAGGATTCATGAAATCCATATGGAACGTGGCATTTTCGCACGTGGCATTTCTTGATTATAGATGAGGAATTGGTAATTGGTGCATCTTCTATTGGCTCCTGGTAAGGGGTGAAAAAATGGAAGCTAATCCAAGATATAAACGGCAGGTTAGTCAGTTCAGCTATCTGAGAAAAAGGTTGGAACCTCAGAAAGTGTCCTTGATGTTGATTGGAAAAGAAGAACCTCCTTCTGGACACTTTGAAATGTGGCATGATAGTCTATATTCTATAGATTTATTTGAGGCCCCAGCAATAGTCCTCTTCATTCATCTGCACAAAAAAATACATATGTAAATACAAATGTATATACAAACCGCGTTAACATGAGAAAAAAAACAGTCAACCTCTAGACGAATGACAGCATCACTAATTTTTAAATTACCTTAACAGTTCTCTGCGTCCGAATGGGGCAAAAAAAAAACGTTCATCCGTCAATGGAGGTGGTTCATTCTGCGTTCACAAAACCATCGGAAGCCAAGAGTTGAATGGGGTGAAAAACGAAACCCTAAAGATTTCTTCTTGTTAAAACAAGAAGTGTATATATTAATATATATAACACCCTCTGAAACTGATCGCAATCTTATTCAAGCTGAACTAGAAGCCCCAAAAGACAATTAGACGTATTCATCCCCATAGGTTCCATGTATGGTATATTTACCTACATTTACCAATAAGCCATTCATGTGGGTAAATATACCATGCATGGATCCTGTATAAGTATGCGGTTATAACTCCACTTATTGGGGTTATAACCCCAGTAACCAAACGATAAGGACATTTCTAGGGGTTATCATCCCCATTTACAACTAGTAGGTGCCGACCTTGTACAGTACGTACAGTAATTGTGCCAATGCCCAATGCCAACATCTGTCTGCAATTATCTCTGTCCATGTGGTTCCAAAGTATCTCTCCCGCTTCAAATTACGGATTATTTCCGAACATTGGCATTCCGCTCTACTTGCGAGAATGCATTTCATGGGTGAATTTTAAATCACAACTGTATGGCAAACAATACTTTCTTTCGTGGAGAATCCCTGCAAAACTAACAAATCCATTGAATAAATGCACACTTCGCTTTAATTCACCCAAGCTGAATGTCTTAAATTTTGGAGGATGTCTGGCTGAGAAGCAGTTGCTGGAAGGCTCCGTTTCGGCAACAACTCCCATCGACTGGAAAAGTTCACTCACTTCCGGGGGGATACAGAAACAAATCTGCTGTTTTTAAAGAGATAGCATCTTTTTGCGGACAAGTGCATCCAATATTTCATCTATCTAACTAACTTCTATATATAATCTATAGGTGATATCAATTGAATAGAAAAAAAACATGGGAGTCCATCTAAACGACCAGACAACCTCTCAAAGCAACAAAAAAAACGCAAAACGCCTGCCCTCATGATGGAAGGATTGTCGGATGTTTCACCAAGGTTTAAACATCCCACAGTCCAAGCAGTGGAAAAGATTGAGAGCACCTCGGAGCTGCATTAGAGAAGATTGGCTCAGCCAATCTACGCGCCAAGATGAGTAGTTTTTTCCAGAAGTTTGCTGCTCGACCCCAAATGGAAAGTCAGTTGGAAAACACGGGAGGTGCCCGGTGTTTCCAAATGGAGTCTGAGCGCTCAGCAGTTTCCGCAATGGCCCACAACAAATTCCATTTTGGATACGATGAACGACGAGTCGAAAAAAACATATTGGGAGCAGTCCTTTCCATGTCACGATTTTCAATAAGCATTTATTTTGGTCAAATTGATCTATTCTCTACCTTTAATTTTTTCGTCAGCCTAGAATATGTCTATGGATGTCAAATATGCCAAGAGAAGACCCTCGATGTTTATAAATTCTTGACGATCAACCTTGTTCAAACACACATCATCCTACATATAGCCCACAGGATCCATATGGATCCACCTATGGTATATCTACCTACATTTGGTTGATTTTTATGGTAAATGAAGATAAAAATACCATACATGGATGGTATGGGACATGGAAATGGAGAAAATTTCTTTGCACCCCTGAACAGCTGTATGATTGTGGCCTCAACATGGTCCCAACCATGTACCCCAAAATTGATATACATCCATCATTCCACTGAAAAATGTGGGATTATTTCAATCTTGCCAAAAACAACGCAATCTTCATGTTTTTGTTTTCAATATTCAAATCATGTTTTGTTGACTTGTTGACTTTTTTTGATACCACTTGGACCTGCTTGATTGATTGCTTGCCAAAAAAAAAACACACACAACATGCGCAGGTGGACATTCTTTGCCCGGTGGAATAAAACTGGGAATCTCATCGCCTTGAGGGCTGCGCTGTCGACAGGAAACCATGGCCATTTGGAAAAGCAGGTCAAGCGTCGGGTTTCCAACATGTTTTTTGGGAAAATTTTGGGAGGATCATTAATGTCGACATTTGATCTGATCAAAGAAAAAACATGCACAAAAATTTGAAGTCGGTGAAGTTATTGAGGTCGGTAGTTTATCCCATTAATTTCCATGGGTTTTGATACATCCGAAAAGGTGGTTGGCCTTGGGATGTCTGAACCACCAACAGATCTACCAGGTATATCGCCTTGTAAAGGGGAAAACCCCAACCCACTCACCCCTGGAAAGTGGAAAACCGATGGGTCCCAAGATCTAAAATTTAGATGTTAACCTCAAGTTGCTGGGGTTATAAAAAGTGTAACGTTACTTTATATACCTGGAACCCCAATGACCTCTATTTTTGAAGGTCAACCCCCTAAAACAAGGCCTTTTCCAAAACAAGGGTCATTTGGGTTCCAGTAAATATATATATATATACCTACTGCATCTTATACCTTCTTTTTTGGGGGGGGTGAAAAGTAAATACATAGGTTTTGGATGGTTTTGGATATCTATATATACAAGTGTTGACATTGCCTGGATTCATATGAAATCATGTTTCATTTTCAAAGGATTTCAATGGATTTCAAAAGCTTTGGATTTCACTCTTCGATATCGACTCTTACCGCGAAGCTCCAAAAACCAAAATGTGGGCCGTTGAGGACAGTGAAAACACATCTTTCGGATGGACAAAAATTCACCTGGATGTCCCATGCCCGGGTTGTAGCCTTCGGAAGACAAGAATCCCACCCACCCACAGGGTTTCAAAGTGCTCCTTGAAGCGTAAAGGATCTCTGGTGTTTCTTAGCAAGAAAAACAAGCTGAAACCGAAACTCATATTATCCATGTAAGGTAAAAGTTTCTCCCCACATTTGGTGTTTTTCAATGGTATACATATAGTTTGGGAAAGCAATAAAATTGAGCTTGATCCATTTGACTATGTCGAGCCTCAGTGGTTTTGGGATGCCTGTTTTATTAGATAACCTTTGACCGAGGCAAGTCTGACTTTTTTTTCCGGCAAGTGGCACACCAAATAGATGGGAAATTATCCAGCGAAGTATTCTTCCAAAATCAGTCCGAATTAGGTTAAACATTTGCTAAGTGCTCAAGGTGTTTACATGCGGAGGCGTTAATATGAATATAGTTGAGCTATATACTCTGGAAATCCATGGAAAATAAAGACTCTCTCTCAAAATAAATATATACATTCGAACATTGGGTCCTACTGTTGATGGAAGAAATTCTGCACCAACTGGGATGCATGAACCCTGCAAATAAGAGGAGAAACAACCAACCTCAACTGGTTAGCCGGATTTCAGCCATCAACAGTAGCGTTTCAAGGGAAATTCCAGGGATGATACTCCCATAAGAATCGCTTGATTTGTATCGGAATGGTATAGGAAGCTTTTGGGGGGATTGGAAACTCCCATGCCCTTGATAGTCCCCAGAGAAACTCCCTACTCTTCCAGGGAGTCGGCATGCCCCGTCTATACATACAAGGTCGGCCCAGTTATAAACGGGTGGAAAAAAACCAAATGGACTTGTTTTCATGAGTAACTGGGGTTGGTTATGATTCTATAAGTAGAGTTATTTCGCCCTACTTATAACTGGTGACGAGGTCCACTTTGTTTGTATATTATCACCTAAAACCCCGTCATGAAGGCTTCATGGAGCACCCCAGTTGTTGGTCCAATCTTCCCGGCGCAAGAAACCGGCGCAAAAAGCCCCGGGGGGAACGGGCAGTTTTTCGGAGTCCATCTTTGGAAAGAGATATCAAACCCAGGAAGGATTAGAATAACACCATGTAAATTTGAACAATCATAGCAAGGCACGACTCATGACACAGTGTTGAAATCATATAACTTTTTAAAAACGATGATCTAGTCTACAAACACATAATGTATATATATATGTATGTTTAAATATATATAAATGGATAATACAATGGCTCGATATAACATGAACTCACATTGAAATAACATGTAATAAATTCCGACACAACTTCCAACAAAAACTATGTTGGGGGGGTGCATGGGCAAATCTATTCCTACATGTACCCATTGCAGCATGCTTATAGAACCCATCAGGTTACCTGTAAAAGAGGTGCCCCTAGCAACAGACCAAGCACAGGGAAAAGCTTGTCTAGACCAAATTACTTCATTTAACAAAACAAATACGATCGATTTACATAAACATATCAGAATTGCAAAGTATGGATGCTTACACAAGGCTTCCAGATTACCCAAACTACATACTGTTTGTTCAAGCTACTCTGAACCACCGATGGTTCATCGGCATTTGAAGAAATGTCATATGTACCATGCTGGCAAACCACTCGTGAAACTTTCCCAACTACTTGGTGGTGAACCTTCTTGGTACTAATATCAGCAATACTTCCCCGGAAAACTGAAAGCTCCAGCCATCAAACATCGTTGTTGTTTAAGACAAAAAACTTTCCCACTTTGAAATCCCAAGGACTTCTCAATGTGTAATTTAGTATACTGTAACAAAATCCTCTAAAATGTGGATGTGACAAAAGTCAAGTTGATACCAAATCAATCCGCGAAAACCCACATTGATCTGAAAAATCATTCAGGTTGCTACACTTAAACTCAACCATTAAAGAGATATATAACTAGTATATGTACATATTGCGTATAGATACAGTTCATATTCTATGATAAAACCAAAAATCCGGTTTCTGGGGTAACTAAATGCATTTGTACACTCTTGACGTTGAACTCATAGATACTTTCAAAAAACATGTGTTGGAAAAAACAAAATGATAAATATTGGGATATCCAGCCGTTCTATAAATTTCAGGGCTTGATGCACGGGATTTTCAAATATAAGACAAATCTACTTAACCATGAGGGGATTTCCTAGGATTTCCCATTGTACGAATGACTGCTTTAAGTACTGAGGCTCCAATTCGGGTATACTGGTGATATAATGGGTGATATTTTTTCAAAGTATGTCTCGTGATGCCTAATAGTTTCTACATCCTTTCTATGAAGGATTGCAACATACAACTTTTCTTGATAACAATTTGATGCCTGTAGAATAGGAACATCTGGTCACAAATTCCAGATTTCAGAGGTATATTAAAAGCATAGGTTTTGTAGTTCTTTCTGCTGATGCATGTCAGCCAACCACTTTTGGTTGGAGAGTCATTGGAGGTTTCCACTTTTGACTTCGTAAAGCGGCATGGGGATTCTCAGCGACCCTTCCCATGACGCACGTTTCATCATGGTCATGACAAAACATATTTACAAATAATGTCAAAGGAAAATCAAAGGAAATGTTACCCTCCAAACAACTCATAAGAAAATAGGCTTTCCCAAAAGAAAATACATCATCGTCTACCAACCATCAATTTTGAGGTGCAAGCTGTTACTTTTCAGGGAGTGTAGGTGAGCTGCAAATGTGTTCCCCCCGGAGAAAACCCACCACTTTGCATGCACCAAACACATCCAACCAACCAAAAAACGACATGACCGCACTTCGGAAGATGGACGCCGAAAAAAAGACACCCACAAGGGGGGGAACTGTACAAAAACGGACGCCCATTGACAAAGAGTTCCTGTGGGATGCTTATCTTTCACCTACCCCAATCAATGATATCGATGTAGGGGTTGACTTCTTGCAGTTAACTGAATCCAACAAATGAACGATTCTTCACTGTTTTGCTTCAATAGAATTATGCCTTTCATCCAATGTATATAATATATACATATAATTTACATACCAAAATATGTCAGGTATACCCGATATACCCTTCATGTAATCTCAAAAAGCTTCCTGGAAAATACATCGTTTGTAACATGTGTATCTCCTACTGAAAGAGCTGGATATGTCTAGCTACAGCGGGAAGTTCTGATGACAAAACGCGTTAGTTGTCCTCGAGGGTTTTTTCAGCAATCCCCAAAAATCCAAATCCAGGCTGAAAAACCTGGAAGATCTTTGAGTCTGAAAGGAAATCAAGGGAATGGAAAACAAAGTTCAAGATGAATACCCTCCAGGGAATTAACATATCCCACCTTGGGAAAAAGGAAAATCATCTTCAAAATGCCATTTTGGGGGGATATGTTAGTTTCCTGGAGGGTATATCATCAGGAACAGAATGGAAAACACATTTTGCCCATCATGACAGCAAGCTAAAATATCTATAAATCTATATTCGATACATGGTGTTCCGCCCTGAAACAGGGATAGATTCGAAACCGACATCATTTCAGCTGCAGAAAAAACACGGGTAAACTGACAACAGGAGTAATTAATGATAACACTGAGCTGAAGTGAAATCACCCAAAACACAAAAATCCACACCCTTTGCATCCGTCGAACTCTCTGTGCAACGGAGGTCTCGACAAATGTGATGCCCCAAGAGACAAAGAGTTCTTCCGGAGATTCTTCGAACAAACGTTGTCGTCAACAATCTTTGGGTGTCTCACAGTTCAGTCAAATCAGTTGGATCCGGAACTAGAATCTACCAGTTCCTAGGAAACTTAGGGGAAGTCCTTCATTCTTGAGACCAACATCTCTAAATACAAATATATATCATGTACGTATAAATACAAAAAATATCTATGACTATGTCTATATTATCATATCAATATAGATGCAACACACACTGAAATATGAGCACATGTATATATACTATACGTAAATACTGTATACATGTGTTTGGAAAGTGTACATACCTTTCGGAACCGGTACCCTTCGATTACCAAAGTTTGGGTGGAGCACTCCCAGGTGATTCAATTCGTAACCTTAACGCAAGGGTTTTTTGGTGACCTCCAAACATGGTACAAAGTTTGGTCACTTATTTAGAATCACCAAATAAATTCACTTTTTTCTGATCCGTTTCATGGGAAATCCACCCTTTTTCAAAATCAGGATGTTTCTTGTTTTACCTGTTCTTTCAGTAACCCTGAAACAAACAGCGATTTTAGCCCCTGAAAATCCATCGTAAGATGAACAATTCCTTTTTGGGATGGCCTTGTTAGGGCTATTTTGAAGCTGCGACCTGTTCGTTTTTGGCGGGAGCGTACTACACATCCACCAAACAGATGGAAGCCTCCTTCAGAAGGGCGAAGCCCCAAACTTACTAAAGAGATTAACATCAAATCGCAGAATCATGGCAGTTATGGTATATCTCAAAATGTACCTGTGGAATCTATATACTACAAAGCCACACCTATAACAACTTGTCCCGCCATTTCGCTGCTGTTTTACACAACAAAATTTCAGTCAAAATGGCAATCTTTTGTTCTTAAGATCCAAGCTTCTCCTTGCCTTCCCTTGGTGTACATCAATCCTAAAGTCGAATTTCCATGCAAGAGCCTTGGTGTTTTTTCTGGTTGGTTGAACCACCCAAAAAAAACTTCTTTTTTTGGTCTAAAACTCTCCAAAACTCCAAATCTTCTCGAACATTTTGCCCTGTTTTTTTTTTCAACAAACGGTCATTTCTCTGATGTGTTTCAGTAGGTCCTTTTTAAAGCATGCAACCCAATCATTTTCGGAATATCAGTGAAAAGCCGTGAACATCATTTCCACAGCACAGCTGTCTAAACCCACGCAGGGCCAACGGCCTCAGAAATTCCGAAAAATCGAAGATGAAAAGTTTCGCGGTTTCAGAGTCCTGCAAGGTGACCAGTGGGGTTTCATATAACTCCCATAAGTTGGGATGAAATAACCTCAATGTACCATATATAGCTTTAGCATGCTTTAGCTATTTATAAGGACATTTATCGGGGTTATCACCTCGTTTATTACGATCGGCCGGGGGCCCTCCTCACCACCAAGGATGGCATGAACCATTTTTTAGGCTCAGGGATCCTAACTTTAAACCGACTCATTTTGCCACTGGAATCCTGAGTTGGGGGGGTACAGTAGATCTAATTTATGCATGAAGAAAATCTGGTATCTCTGCAATTCTTGAAAACCATAGATGGATGGAACAAAAGATCTAACTAGTCTAACTACTAAAAATTCAGTATGACATAGTGTAAGTGGCATATGTTGCAAATCGACTATCTCAAAAAAACAGGCATGGATCATGGAAATCTAAGGGTACCCCCTCAATGCCACCCCCCAGGAAAATAAGGCCTTATTAGAGGATTATTGGAGATGTTGTATAATAACCTTGGAATAGGGCCTTTTTTTCTGGGGTGGGTGGTATTGGCAGGGTACCCGTATAGATTCCCATGCACCTGGGAGATTTCTTGGTGCAGCCAGCGGTGTGTCGTCATCCCAAATGAGCCACAAAACAATCCTCCTACTTAACTGGTTGCTTAATAGGGATTTTGTTCTAAATTTGTTTATTATAATCCCTATATACCTGGGTAGTATCTCATCCCCTATTTTTCCCCTGAACAACCAGGGGCCCTGTTTTCATTGCTCAAATGCCTGAAGTTTGAACAACAAAAACACCTCACCAAGATGCTGGCTCCGTGGCACGGGGTTTTTGTTGTTCGGATTCCAGGTCGCCTAAAAATTGTAAAAATTGGTTCATGTCATCCGGGTGGTAACGCGAATGCTGGGGGATAGATCTAAATAAAATCTCTATAATGGGTTGAATTTCCCAATGTTGCCGTTCCTTCGGAGATCTACAGATCTACAACGTAAATCTATCCGGAAATTTTGCTTAAAACTAACAACTTCTACACCACCAAATCACTAGGCAGTGCTTGAGATAGGAAAAGCGGGTCGGTGAAAAAAATGACTACCTCGCGTAAAAACCATGGAAAAATTCTAGTTGGTGGTTGTAACCCATCTGAAAAATATTAGTCAAAATGGGAATCTTTCCCAAATAGGGATGAAAATAAAACATATGTGAAATCACCACCTTTAATTAGTTTTCAACTATCAATCTATACACCTGGTGACATCAATATACATGAGGGAGCAAAACAGAAGTATCCAACAGTTTTCTGAAGTTTTCTCAGAAAAAAAATAACTCCTTGGCCCCCAGGATTTGTGAAAAGTCCTCAGCATTGAAACTCATGGCGATGGTAAGACTTTACTCAAACCTCCACTCCATCCTCGGTCACAGGATCGAACTGACTCCTTCTTGGAGGTCAATCCTCCGAAAAATACAAGGTCGCTGCCAGAAACGCATGTTTGTATGTATGTATGTATGTATGTATGGATGGATGGATGGATGGATGGATGGATGCATGCATGCATGGGGCATGGTTCAAGGCTTTTGTTGGCTTCATCACATGAATCTACCAGTGCTTGCTGCATGCAGCTGTGAACAAAAAAAATGTTCTTATTCTATTTGGTGGTTTCAACCCCTTTTGAAACATATTAGTTCAAATCGATCATTTCCCCAAATAGGGGTTAAACATAACACAAATATGTGTATATATATATATATGTGAAATGTGAAACCACCCACCACCTAGTATGATTATTGTGCCCTTGACAATGCTTGTCCAAAAGACACGTTGTCAAAAAAACGTTCTGTCGATGCATGGAAGAATCCTTGATGTAACGATTGGAAGGAGGTTGTAAAGTTGCGAATCTTTGCATGGCAAAAAAACATGCAAAAAACACGTGTTTTCTTTACATTTTACATCATGAAGTTTTTCACCTAAATTATGTCGCAATCTTTTCGGGGAGGAAAATTATCAAATGTGGGGAAATCACCATGAAATTTGGAATCTTTTTTTGTTTTCTTTTTTTGGTGAAGATTTCCCCCAACTTTTTTCAGCAGTGACTTTTTTTGACGTCAAAAATTTTTCGATGACCTGGGTGGCTTCACTCGAGGTCCTTTTTTTGAGAGGTAGGGAGCTGTAGAATCCCATGACGGATCCATGGTACTGGTATATTGACCTATACTTTTACATTACTTTTACTGGTTGGTGGTTGAACCAACCCATCTGAAAAATATCAGTCAAAATGGGAATCTTTCTCAAATAGGGATGAAAATAAAACAAATGTGAAATCACTACCTAGTTTACCATTTCAAAAAAAAACGATCAAATGTACGTGAAGATACCATGGATAATAAGGGAATTTTGTACCAGACCTAACACAGCCCAAATGATTTGTATAGAGATCTACAGCCAGTTCCGTTTTTTTTGCTGCCAGGCATCCAAAGATATTTTCCATGTCAGATATCGGAGGAGGTGGACCTCAAGGGGCTCCAAAAAGGTGATTTTTGCGCAAAACATGTCATCTAAGTGCGGCAAATATGTACCCTACCAAAAAAAGTCAGCAAAAAACACGTTTTCCATGTGAGGTTCTGGAAAAATGCAATTGAACCCTTTGTTGAATCCTTTCTTTTGTAGAATTTTCCCTTTGTTGAACCCTTTTCTGTTCAACACATTTTTTGTTGTTGAATCCTTTCTTTGCAGATTTTCCCCTGGCAGAAGTTTGTTGTTTTGTTTTTTTGGGAGGCCGGCCGCCCTCTGCAGCAGCGAAGCAACCGATTCGATTTTTATTTGACTTCGGGAAAAAATGACACCGCAGGTGGCCGGAGATAGATGAATGTTTCTTTTCGTTCTAAAGCATCACCAGGAAAAAAAAACACATTCAAAAAAAAAACACATGATGAAACCCAACATTTTTGAGCCAGCACTTCTTGAGGTGGATGTTTATTTTTAAAAAACCCAACAAAAGAGCGACATGGCAAACCCTGATCTCCAACATCCTCAGGTCTCGAATTTCTTGCTTTCTGGGCACTAGACAGGTGGTCAACCAAGCGGCTCATCTCTTTTGCAGGTTTCTGCCATAAATCCGAGACATCTTCTGCTTCATTCATGGCCTGCCAGAATAATTGGATGAGATCGCATGAAAACAAGCTTCAATCCAAAAAAATCCGTTGATGAATGAGCAATCAGTCACATCAAGTGAACAAACATGGCAGCATCTTAAGCACATGTGATTGAAATCACTACCATATTACTATCTAATCGTTATTGATTATATAACACAATTAAATAATCATAAAATCATTGTTCCTACGGCCACAATAGCATGGCACCATTCTGTGGCATCCCTGATGCCCGTGAAACGAATCTGAAGGCATCATCCGTCTCGTGCCTCAACATATTCCAAGGCATAATGATGTGCTTGAACTTGGCATGGTCCTTTATGAGTTGAACAACAACAACAGCCAGGAAGGATCAAAACAACATCAAAACTGCAAAAGCTATGCTTCATACAATTCGTAGATGTTGGAAATCCACAAAACAAATTGTGTCACAGTTGTACCTTTCATGATTCACCAACATGTGTTTCCAGGAATCACTTCCTTCTGCCCGTGTTTCACGGATTTCGGTGAGGTGGATTCAATGCATGCCCCAACAAAAGGTCCATCAAAAAGGTCCCATATGTGCCACTACCCCCCGTGGGGTCTCAGAACCAACATTTAATTCTATATAATGCCCTGTATGAATTCGCATTGATCACTTTCTGGTGGCGCGTTGGTGATGAGAATGTCACTAGGAACATGTGAATACAACACCACACGTTTTTTTAACTACCAAGCCCCCATTAGCTGACATCAACTGATGCTTCGACTCGATTCTTCAACGAAAAAAAACAATCATTAAACATTAAAATCATTGGCCTCCAATTAGTGAGTCCAATGGACCCAAGATCTCTAGGGCCGGTGGGCCCCTTCCCCGCAGATTTTTTCGTAGGGTCATACGTGGAGTAACTCCATTGAAACACCCATTTATTATAAGGCCATGTGTAAGGGTTGGGTTAGTCTATTTTTAACTATAGTATAGGGCCTACCTTGCATTAAGCTATATACTCTCCGTTTCAACAGTCACAAACAAATCACCAAAAAACACAACAACAAAAAACCACTCCCCGTCCTGATTTGGAAACAATCGCACCTCACCGAGAGGTCAAAGAATCAAGCAGAACAAAATTCAATGACTTCGCACCAGTTGATACTGTTGATGGATGAAATCTCCCACCAGTTGATATGGAAAATCTACCTTTATTTACGCGGTTTTAAGGATCTCAGGTGGTGCAGGGATGTGTTCCATCAACAGTCTGTTTATGTGAAATGATCTCATTTATTGAACCTTGCTGTTTTTCTTTGCTAGATGCTGGGTGTGTTTTTTTGTTTAAGCCGGGCATTTCTGAAGCATCCAACGGATCAAAGACGTCATTTCATCCTGTGCTGTTTGGATATGATGGTGAGTAATCCAACTTAACTCGATGTCTCTGGTTGCCATGGCAAACCCACGAAAGACAATCGAAAAACGCCTACTGTAAGTCGTGCTGCCAACAAACAACACATATTTGACAAATGTGTGGTTTCTCTCTTCCTCATTGATAGCCATGAACATGCACATAAGTACAGCAAATGTTTCAATGTGTGAAACGGAAAGTCTTTTTCAGAATGCATGCAGTAAACAAATGAAAATACCACATCATGTCACTACAACCCAAAACATATTCAGTGAATCAAGTGGCTGTCCTAAATCTGGATGACAGTTTTCCTCATGAAAAAAACAATCTTGGAAACTGATTCAAATCTTCTGATATGATGAATTACATGCACGTCAGCATGTAAATTACTCGAACTTGCACCTGGAACATTTGGTATTCCATGGTATTCCTCTACATCAAACATCTCGGGAAGGCAAACTATATGTGGAATGGATTTCAAACGTTGAAGAAAGCCATGGTTTCCGCCGAATGCCACTGGTGCTTCGCTTTTTTGTGCTGCCAAAGATACAGAATTCCTGAGATTTGATAGCGATGAACTTGCCTCAGTCGCCAGTTTTGGTGATTCCCAAGCTGGTAAGCGTGTGAAATGTTCAGAAAAAAAATCTTTGTTTTGAAAATGGAGGCACATGATATCCCACCCAAACATCATCTTCCAAACCACCTAGGCAAACATTAAACATGTCTGTGATATCTTAGATATTCGTGAAGTTTTGATACGACTTTCCCTCCAACAGTTCCAACTTTAACGCGTTACTTGCGGTGACTTTTCTGTGCCTATCTTGCGAGTACGTCTTCTCCAGTACAACGCCAGATGAAAAACATGCTTAGAAATTTATGGGTATATCTGCTATACCTCCACAATGATGAGAACAATAGCATTTTCCATGACACCTTTCACTTGTCTTGTGCACTCAAAACAGTTGTGAACTATTGGAGCAATGGGTAGTACTAGATGTTCATGAAGTTTTCTTCTATGCTCCCAGCTGTTCAATTTGAACGTTTGTGCCTCCATTTGTCTGTTGATAAACCACTGGAACAAACCTTCCAATACACTCAAAATGTTGACAGCAAACATGAATCTTCCTCCAAGATCCTGTACTGTAAATCAAACAAAAAAATCATACGCTGTTGAACATAGGTGAATTACACAACAAGCAAAGAACGACAAACAAAACAAATCACGTCTCAAAAAACATGTCTTTTCACAACAACTTATATAACTTCATGCAATTAGTGGAAAGCACTTCGCATTCCCTGCACCGAATTGTGCTTATTCAGTTCCAACCTTCCGGTTTCTGTCAAAACTATCAATTCAATGGGCCCGTTGTTCTGACACCATGGAAACAACGAACGGTCCATTTAAATGGTTGGTGGTTGAACCAACCCGTTTGATATCCATAAAAACGTCAATTTGGGGAATTTTCTCCCCATTTGAAAACACAACCAAAACACTACCCATCTACAAACCAAAATGTCAAACCAAAAACGGAACGTATGAAAACGCTCCCTCCGTTTTTTTCAGCCAGGTGCTGAAGCTGGACGTGATCAAATCCTCAAGATTTTCTTCGGCAAAAAAGCGAGGCGGAGGCCGTTTTTGGCGACAAACGGTAAAGGGGTACCCGAAACCTGAAACTAACAGCTCGCCTTTGAACATAGACCCCTTGGATTTTCGGAGATTCCTATTGGAAACCATCATTTTTATGGGAGAACTGTTAGTTTTAGGGAGTGTAAAGGTTGGAATTGAGGGACCGCTGATAGAATGCCAAAAAAAAGGGGTGTTATAGAGTCAGTCAAATTGTTTTTGTGACCTCACTAAAATCTTTGTTGCTTGTTGAACTCGAATTTCAAAAACCATTTTAAGTTCAAGGTTTGGTATAATGAATGTAAATCTTAACTACTGTTGGCACATAAAATTCATTATGGTAAAAAAAGCAAGGTTGGTTTAGAAAATACTTGAATCATTGATGATCATTGAACCATCGATGTGTTGCCTCTCAGTTTGGGTGACTTGCCAAAATCAAAAGGTCCATCGAGTCGACGTTGGAAATAGCTCACGAATACAAGTTTTAACCTAGTTGATGCTTGAACCACCCATTTAGGGTTCAATTGGCTTAAATTGGGTTCATCTTCCCTAACATTTGGGGTAAGAATGACCAACAATCTTTGAAAGCACCAAGTAACTGACACAAACTGATTGATCCAACATGCTTTCCAAAAGTAAACAATTTCATCCCGTTGTCCACTTGCGCATCAAAGGCTGTTTCAGAGTCTAGAGTCTACACCCCTCACAACAAAAGAGCCCCAAGGTCCAGGCTAAACTCCCCCTCAACAATCCACCCGAAAACAAGCAACAAACAACTCCAAAAATCGGAAAACCAAAAAAAACATCAAATCATCACTTCAAATGTCAAACAAAAAAAACATCGAACTGTCAAACCTACGTTTCTTTCTTTTGTCCTCCTCCCTTTTTTTGGGTCATTGTCATCAACTCCAAGTGGATGAAAACATCGTAAGTGCAAGTGGTGGATGCTTACATGTTATAAACTAATATAAGCAAAACCTCAACTTGGGCGCTTTATCAAATGTCCAAACTCATCTTCAATAGTATATGTCACAGGAAAACTCTTGGGGATTGTTTGATGCTTCACTTATGAGTTGTCCGAATGAGAAGTTGAGATTCAGATATGAGGGTGAAATCAAGCACCAGTTGAGATATATCCCATAGGATCCAGTTGGTTAGTCTCTATGGTAAATGTAGGGTAAAGATACAATACATGGATCCTATGGGTATGAAATCATGTAAACACTAAGAATAAGATGTCAGTTGGTGCCTCTCCCTGGAAGATGAAAGAATATATAACATATCGCTTCCAGAAAAGCAGTGTTCTACATCAACAGCATGACCCAGACGTCAAACACAACACATCAACGATCCAACGATGATGACCTGGAGGACCACCACTATGAAATCAAAAATCAACATAACAGGACCAAACCAACCAAGTAATCGACAATCAGTAAAACAACATCCATCGTCATTGAGACCTAAAACTCAAAACCATTTCAGTCGTTCAATATCTTAAAACAAACCAGTGAGTTCAATAAACAAAACAACATTCACGTGCATGTAGTGAATAGATTGTTTTGATCAATCAATCAAATACCACTTTCACAAACACCCCTCAGGACTCAATCCTTAAACACATGAAACAACAACACCCAACCATCTATCCATCTATCTTTTTCCGATTTGGTACCAGGTTTCTCCTAAGTGAAGCCATTCAGTCCATAAACACATCTCAGTGATCCATTCACCTCGCAGTTGGGGAATCTTTTTGAAGGATCCAAAAATCGCCGAAAGTTGTGGCGATTTTGTGATCCTAAAAAATCCCATTCGGAAGGTTGGTGAAATAATTTGGCCAGATATGATATACCCTCCCTGAAACTAATATAGCACCTGAAAATAGGCCTTCCCAAAAGTAAACTAGTATTCCAACCATCCATTTTCAGGTGCTATGTTAGTTTCAGGGAGGGTATATGATGGAGTTGAAGGGGCAAGGGGTTCAATGTTGGAACTCATCTGCTGAGAGATATTTTGAGTATCGCTGAATAACCCATACAATCCATGTATGAAAATTAACTGTATTTAACTACATTTGGTTTGTCTTTATGGTAAATGTGGGTAAATATACCATACATGGATCCTATGGGAATGGAGGCAAATCATAGTTGTGTAAAATTTGTGGTTCCTCCGCCGCGATGACTTAACCTTTGACGGGGTCACCTAACAATCCCGAAAAAGGTCACAAAGGATTGGGAGGGAAGCAAAAACTACTCACCCAGAAAGGATTGGAAGGTTCCAATCTACTCACTCATCACATGGCAATGTGTTTTTTTCACAGATACCCTCTGGTAAACTATCATAGCTGGCTGGAATATCCCCATTTTTAATAGGAAATACATCTTCAAAGGGTCCATTTTCCATTGCTATGTTAGATTACGTACAGATTTGGGACATTTCTTGAGGTTCATGCAACTCAGGATTTGGGTTGCATTCTCTATGTATACATAGCCAACAACTGGAAAATCCACCGTGAAAGTAGATGTTGTTCTTTGGGAAACTGAGAATCTCCAATCAGCGAAGTGAGGATTTCATCGTCAATAACCACACAAAATTCAGTGTCACCAGTGGCAAGCGGTCAATTTTTCTGTTTTCCAAACAAAAAAAATCTTAAACAAAAACATCGTCCCCACATTGCTTGCTCGTGTCTGCCTGATTTTTTTCTTGTTCGGGGTCTAGTTTTCAACACTTCATTTAGGGTCGGGAAGGTTGTGAAGAGTGCTAACCATCTACCCTTGGGTTGCTGACGAAAGCTCGCCGCCATGACCGTGGGAACTTCCGGCCAAAACCGCGGGAACTCCCAGGTTTTTGGTACCGAGTAACGACCCTTGGGTTTCAAGGTGGTGGAGCCGGTCAGTCGCAAATAGAGCATGCTGCAGGATTCATCTAAGGCGAAATAGGTCGCTGAAGCCTGAAAAAACGACGGGCATCGGCATAGCGGCATATCTCCAGATGGATGAGGAGGAGGAATGAGTTTCATAACTGGTGAGTTCAAACTGACCTCAACTCATTGCATCAGACTGACCAACAAGAAATACTCACACACACAGACACTATGAGTTTCCAAAGTTCTACAGAATATTCTCAGAATTTCTTTCTTATAGCTGTACTTCTAAGCCTTAAACAAGAGAGGACTTCTGAGGAACTTAATAAGAACTTTCTTGCGACAACTTGCAAACTTATAAACTTGTTGGCTGTTTCCGCGCGGGATATTGTTGTAAAAACATCCAACATTATGAAGATTCTTTGCCCCCAGACCGCCGGAGATTCTCAGGGGTTCAAACTTTTCTCGCAACCAAGGCACCATATTTCCATGGCAAAAAATGACATCATCTTCCGCCGTCTCCTTGGTGGTGTGTTCGCTGAAGCTTAGGTTGAAACCTTGACGAATGGGGATGGTGAGATTGTATTCTTAAAATTTTGACAGTTTACCATAGAAAACTATGTTCAACACTAACACTTCAACACTTAAGATGTGCAAAACCCTGGAGAACTTCCAATAAGGCTAATTTGAAGTATTCATAGGAATACACCCGCCCAAACGAGGCTCATACAGAATAATGTTGAAAATCGAGAATCAAATGCAGGAACAGTTCAACTGAGCTTAAAATGGATCTTGAGGCCAAAACACAACTCTTACACTTGTGAGGCTACCAGGCTTAACTGTTCAAGCAAAGCTGTTTTACTCTATATCAATTTGTCAAGAAGGCTTCACTAACAGATTTCATCAGAGTTCTTCGATGTGATCATAAAGAAATGTAAGCGTTATTTTTCCAAAATATGGATATTTACCTGATATGACCATATATATAATATATATGTATATGTAAATATATATATATATATAAACTTTGGATGTCCATTCAACAAGTCAACAAAACACATTCAAGTCAAACATATAGTGTTTGACTGATCCGTATAGCTACTCACCAGTTTGTCGACCTCACCAAAGAAAATACAGCTCATCCTCATAGCTAACGCAATTTTCGCTTTGTGTTTGCCTTCAAGACCCGTCTCTTACAAAATGTATCACTGGAAATTTAATACCAGCACCTTCAAAGGGGTGCCAAATGGTTCCTAAAGGGTATCAATTCACCATCCCTTAGCGTTCAATTGGCACCCCTTGGAAGGCCCAGGAATTTATATATATATATATTATATATAATAATCAGATACTTCAACTGCCATTCCAAACTAAAACTGCCAGATGCATCCATCGAGTTGATCGAAATTGCGTAGTTTTCTCGTGGACATCGTGTAGGATAGGAATAGGGGATGTCATGGCTATATAGACATGCTACAACCATATTGTCGCCGCGGTACTTTGGAAAAGGTAACTCCAATAACCAAAAAATGGTGTTACCACAATTACCAATAACCAATAACACAATTGGAAAAGGTAACTCCCCAATAACCAATAACCAAATAACTTGGGGAGGAAAATTTGCCCCAAGTTGAGATCAGCTACACAGCTAGTTGGATCGACTTCCAAGATGCAAACTTCCAAACGATCACATGACTGAGGCTGCAAAAATCCACCCATTTTCAATAGGAAATACTTACATCCCCTATTTTCAATAGTAGTTTCAATAGGAAATACCAGGAAAATCCACGATGTTCAATATAATTTTCTATGTTCATGGTTATTTTTTTCCAGCTAGTCATTCGTTTTTGTGCTTTCCGGGTCTCATGGTTTCAATGGCTTTTTTCATGTTGAAAAAGTCACATGTTTTACACAACATCCTCTTGTTGTTCAATGTCATACACACAAAAACAAAAACACTGTGTTGGAACATGTTGTTGATAATTACGTTTAATTAAAAGTATCATGCAAACAGCATCTATCCAAGAAAAAAAACAACTTCCATGCTTTTATTGACACATGTGTTATCTTTTTGTTTGAGGAATCCGTCCAAAAAAAAGGAAATTTTGGCATTGGGACCTTTTTGGGTCAAAAAAATAGTTTCACTGGCAGTTTGTTTTCCGCACATCGGGGATTTGTCAAACCAAAGAGTCCACAATTGTCATGGCTTTGTTGGCAATCGTCTGCATCACCTCTCAGTTCGGTCAGGTTTTTTTTGTTGAGCTAGCCAGGAAATGGTACATAGTACCGTACAAATTCCATACCCTCCGCAGTAGTCATTGGACAATAAACACATGTATATATGTGAAAACCTGGAAAATATTTGATGGACATAGATATACTGTATAGATATGTATATATATATATATATCGTTTAAAGGGCAAGGGGAACATTTTGAGTCTAATTTTGATTTGCTAATTGCTGGAATATTGAGGTGCACGTAAATTCATGCATGACCCCCAAAAAATGGAATAACATGGGCATGCCAACACACCAGGACAAATGTACAATTATCTATAGTACTGTTGTTGTTACTTCCACAATGATGTGTTTTAGCAATATCCTTATTCATCCTAATGCAGTGGGAGGCAAGTTAAGACCTGAGTTTTGTTGAGTGGGTTGTAGGGCACATAGGTTCGAAAAGGTATCACACAGAACAACAATCATAAATATCATAACCAAAAACTCCTGCTTTCAAAAATACGGTCATAGGATGGGATGTTCCCACCCCTGGCAAGATGCCAGTGTCCCTGTCCCCGGAAACAAAAACACAAATGATGAAGGCCCTTCAGGGGATTCGTTGCTCTTTTTCTTTGGGGGTTCCCAGATTCAACCCCGCCACTTTCGCATGTGAGCAAGGTTTCAAAACTTTGGTAACATTGCATCAGGCTTATTACTGGTTGGTTGATAGCTGGTAGCAGCAATAATAGTGAGAATCCTTCTCGTGGCCTGGTATAATCCCATATAACTGGCTAGTGCTAAATAACATAATGAACATAATATTCACAAATACCCTGTGCTTCCAAAGGATGTATCTGACATGTTCGAGGGCAAACACACACCGAAACAAACAAACCTTGATCACTGTTCACACACACACACACACACCATCATCTGCACCCAACGATCTCTCCCAGACAGACAGACACAGCACCTGTTCCTCCTGTAAACTTAGAAAATTGTTTCGGAAGAGCTTGGCCTTTGAAACACCGTTTCACTCCAGCGACTTCAGGGACCCCGATTTTTCTTTTTGAGGGAGGGGGAGAGTTCAACTTCTGGAGATGGAGATGGAATCATATAGTAGTTGACTCTTTAAACCTTGAGTTGAAAAAACCCAAAAAAAAACAGGGAGGAATTTATGGAATTTCAAGGTTTCCCCCCACGAAAAAGGTAGAGTACCTTAAAGGTACCACCCTGAGGATCCTGACCCCTAAAAACTGGTTATTTTGAGGACCTTACCCCTGTACCACTCCAAAAAAACGAAGAAATTTGACACCCCAAAAAATAAGAGCTGCTCCCAGTCAACCCATCCAGAAGCAGCAACAAAAACAATCACAAGCAGCAACAAAACACTTGACCCATTTTCATCATTTAAAAAAAAACACCACGATATTGGCTACGAGGATATGAACATTTTCGCATCAAAAGACTGTACTTCAACGACATACTGTTGATTTTTGGTTCAGAAATCCCAAGGCCAAGCACCGTTTGGATGGTGCTAAAAAAAACCCTGTTTTTATGTTGCCATCCAACCAGTATCTATCTGCTTCACTGAACCCGATCCTGTGGTCAAACTGGGACAAGGGAGACTTTACTAAGGGGGGTTCTTAGGGGTTACAAGTTACTTTGTCAAAGGGTTTTTACACCCTGGACAATCAACTTAAGATGATTTTTGCTTTTGCAAAAGGCAGTGATTTCTAGGTTGTTTAGCCTGTTCAGGAGTTAATTTTCCAGGGTTTAGACTTCACCCCAAGGACCTGGGCTATCGAACCCTGCCGTGAAGGAACCAGGTATCTGTAGAAAATTCCATTCCAGATCTCTGGAGTTTGTAACCCCTAGCGGCCCTAGCTACCCCCAAAGGTTCCAAAATGAAAATCTTCCCGAATCAGAAAGAGGTGGTCGGAACTTTTCATCAGCAAAACGACTGGAAAGCTACGCAAGCTTGTTGTATTCCAGTTAAAGTAGCACCAGCAATTGTTCTCCTCTAGACAGGCTTCCCCTAGCATTTTTCACCCAAAACATGGAACTGGACCAAACTGCTTCGTCTGGGATCATCCCAGCACACCCTTGAGCTGATCTTGAACTGCCGAACTGTCACCGCCAGAGTCTGCATGACCCCAGGTGACGACAGATCCATCTTCCAGAATCGCAGCAAAGGCCCTATCCGTGGCTTGAATTTGCAGCACACCCTTGAGCTGATCTTGAACTGACAAACTGTCACCGCCATAGGATGCATCACCCCAAGTAACCACCGATGCATCTGCCAGAATCGCAGCAAAGGCCCCCAGGCGAGGATTGAATGTGCAGCACACCCTTGAGCTGATCTCGAACTGCCGAACTGTCACCNCTGTCACCGCCATAGCGTGGATCACCCCAAGTAACGACGGATCCATCTTCCAGAATCGCAGCAAAAGCCCAAAATGTGGTTTGAATCTTCTGCGCACCCTTGAACTGATCTTGAACTGCCGGCCTGCCAACGTGACTCAGTTCATCACCCCAGGTAACGGTTGTGCTATCTCCATGACACCACAAGGCAAAGGCTCTATCTGTTGCTGCCAGTTGTGGTTGAAGTACCAGAGCTGTAAGGCACTCTCCGTCCTCTATCTCTGCTTCTTCTAAGGTTTGCTGAAAATTGACTAAAACTCGATTCTTGGCAGTGACAAGTCCAAGGTACTTTTTCTCAAAGGCTCGTTGGACC
This sequence comes from Breviolum minutum Mf 1.05b.01, assembly GCA_000507305.1. Taxonomy (NCBI): domain Eukaryota; class Dinophyceae; order Suessiales; family Symbiodiniaceae; genus Breviolum; species Breviolum minutum. Next base: position 41,104 of record DF242569.1, read on the forward strand.
TTTGTCCTTACATCTTGAATCGTGGAAGAAGGTAGAAGTGTCAGAAGTTCAGCTTCCCCTGTCATCAAAGCTACATGTATTTGAATCATGTGAGACATCCTGAGAATCTTGACGACTCTTCAAAACATCAAAGATGAATCTCTACTTCTCACTTTGAGCCTACTTCTCACTTTGAGCCGAAGCCAGGCAAGAATACACAATCGGGGGCCTATACAGGTTCAAACCCTTCCATTGCAGGGTCCAATGATCGTTAGGGCAGGTACCTTTTTGACATTCCTACCTGAAGTTATCTCAAGAAATTGACAACTTGAAGGCACCAACAAAAACCCTACGGATTTCCGAAAAAAAAATGGAAAGGAAACAACAACAACAACAACAACAACAACAACAACAACAACAACAACAACAACAACAACAACAACAACAAATTCCTGGATTTCCTGGAATGGGATCATTATTTCATCTTTCTGCCTCCCCCCAAAAAAAACAACCGAGCCAGGGTCTGCCAAAATACTAAGCCACAAGTACTGGCCTTATACCGTCTATGCTGCCACCTTTAGAGGATGCAAAATCAAATCCATCAAACAGTCCTTTCTGCTTTTTTTGGAAAATAATGATGCATATTCCCCCTAACCAAAAAAGTAAATGTATATATATCAATATATGTATATAGGCCAGGTGAGTTGCGTTGACACGTTGACAAAAAAACATGGTCACAGCGCCTGCAGGAGCGCTGTAATGTTTGCGATTTGAAATATCAGCATCAACAGGATTTTTGGACGAAATGTGGAAAAACATGGCCTCACACCAAAAAAAACATGGCCTTCAGCTAGCACTTCTACATCCATTCCTTCGAAACCTGAAGCCATGCTTAGCTATGCTACCCTGCAACCACAAGGGATAGGATGAAATGCCCTTGGCCTATAAAAATCTGGCAGCCCAGTTGGAGTTCAAATCCTATAAATCACGAGATATTTGGCGTAAACTGAACTGGTTGCAGTTATTTTTTCTGGAAGACCATTAGCACAAAACACAAAAACAAGGCTCCCATATGAGGACTTATATTGATGTTTAGCGTGCCGGAAGGGATGCTTCATCAAACGGTTGAGAAACAAACTGCTGAAGTAGCAGGAATGGGATATGATTTGGGAGGCTGAAAAGATTCTCCAAACTACCCATGAAACCAAAACACTACACACACACACACACACATACACACACAAACACCAACCCCGCAACAACCCAAAACGACGACTGGATTGCTACAAGTGGCAAAGAATGACATGCTGGTAAAACAGTCCTGAGCTCGATTGTGGATCATAACGGGTTCCCAGGGCTCCCAATGTTTTACCCTCCCTGAAAGTAACAGTTTGCACCAGAACATAGGCCGGTTTACCCAAAAGGGAAACGAGTACACTATTCCAAGCAAACCCATGTTCAGGTGCGAATTTTTGTTAGTTTCAGGGACTGGTAAAACATTGATTCTCTTTTGGGTTCCAATAATTGAAAACACTTGATTCGTTGATTTGTTTTGTTGTTTGATTATAGGAGGCAAATTAATGATTTGGTGTAGGAAAGTCTTTGAGCTGCAGAAAATATCAACCAAGTAACAACTGCCAGGGGTGGAATGGTTCGGGGGTTGTTGTGTTGTGAGGTAACATCCTTGAACAAAATGTGTGACTAGCTACTAGTCTTTTTGGACACCATCCGTTCCATGACATCCCCCCCCACCAACAAATAAAACACGCAAATCAACAATGACCTGTCATGGCCCATGGCTATGTTTTCACAATTTAAGTTCTCAATTGATACCCTCCAGGGAATTAACATATCCCACCTGGGGAAAAGGAAAATCATCTTCAAAATGCCATTTTTAGGGGATATGTTAGTTCCCTGGAGGGTATCAAATCTTCAAAAGTACGATCTACAGACTTCACTAACATGGCATTTGCACTTTTCCTTTTTTTCCAAGAGGCAACATATCTGCAAATTGTGCATTGTCCATTGAAACGTTGGATTACCGGAGAGTAATTCACAAACATGCACGAGAGATATGGTGAATGCTGAAATATGTCCTGCCAATTCAAAGATATCAATCAGGTAATTACATCTTACGTCACTACGAAATCCAAGATTCCGCAAAAGCCAAAAAACGACTAGACCCAAATATTTTCCGTTTCTTAAAATCCTTCTGCTCTCAATTTGAAAAAACAATATAGCAATCTCTCCAGGGACCACAAGTTCAACCCACATTGTTTTCAGGTGTCGAAAAAACCTAGTGCGCCAACAGCGTTTCAAAACCGGTGTCAATTTCAGCCAAGCCAAGATTCTTGATACCTTGCAATTTGGAGTTCCTGGGTGTTGGTTCTCCCGGAATGGGATTGGATTAATGATCTGAGTTCAACACGACGCCCCACGTATAGAGGTTACAAAGCAATGTATGTAGTACTATGCCCCAACACTCAAGGTATGGTCTATTTACCTACATTTAGTTGAACCTTAAGGTACATGTAGTGGAAAAGCATGCATTGAGTGTCTGGGATAAACAATATGTAAGATATATAAAAGATGATATGAATCCCAAAAAATAAAGGTTGAAACTCTGAGTTTGCTTGGAAACAAAACTGCACATTCAGGTGTCATGTCATGTTTGTTTTCCAAGGGTGTATAGGTATAAACACTTGCATGGATCCAGGAAACATATCAAACGTATTCTGATACCCTACAAGGAAAATCAAACTTCCATGGGCATGGTCCATGGGTCATAGAATGTCCAGGGAAAACATGTGTTTTGTACGGCCTTTTTTTGGTCATCGGGACTCCAATTCACAACCTTTCAAACGGCATTTTTGAGGTCCAACTACTAAAGCCAGCTCCACACAAAACAATATCGAAAAGGAACCTGAAAAACAACAATTCATTGTTGAAACTAACATTATTTACAAACATTATGGTTCTGGTTCCATGTTATGTTTTTTGAAGGCGTACAACTGATCTCAGATGTTGCTTAGGACACTATAGTTTCAAAAATCCCGATTCTATCATCAATATTTGAGATACCCCAAAATGAATTCCCTTCCACCAGCTATATAGAACACTGGCACACCAGGGCAGGACAATGCATCATGTTTGACAACTGTTCCTCATGTTCCTCCATCCTTCTGAATCGTTAATTGCCCCCCAAAAACATCTACGATGGAAACTGCTGGTGTTCTCCGTTTAGCCATCCATCCAAAATCATTCATCCATGTATGTTGTATCATCTAGCTCATATCTCATGCTATCCATGAACTCAATCTATCAACTGCGAAAAAATGTCTGAAGCCAAACCAAACCTTTCATCTTAATACATCGATTTTGAGCTTCCACCAAGTTTTCCAACGTCCAGGGTTTCCAGGACGTTGGAATCCTAGCACTATTAGTGGGTCAAAACATCAATGGAGATGCCAACTTTTTTACTCGGTTGACCCAAGTTGTGACAAACCAATATGGCAAGACAATGGAATTGTTGCATTCAATTCCCTAGAAGTCCAAGTCGACCATTAAAAGAATAGGGTTTCACCAAAGACTATTGTTTTAGTAGGGAATCTTAATCATTCCAAATTGGGGACTATAATTTTGATAGTCTTGGACTTCTAGGGAATTCACAAAAACCAACAGATTCACCACACGATGTTGAGGTAAACGAACATCCCGCATGATCCCCATGGACCTTTCCAAAAATGCATGAATCTTGACAATATGGTAGAAATAAAAATCCACTGCTATCTAGCTGCTAGATGTGAAATTTGGAGGAAAATTGCGCACCATGTGTAAGTCACTTCCTCTTTTGTGGCCTAAAAATCCAGACGAAAAAAAAACAGGCTGACGAGCTGCGGCGTGTAAAGATTCGGAGAGAAGCTCCAAAATATACCTTGGGGCTTGGGGGAGGGGATGTGTCTTTTTGGGGGGGGGCTAGGTGGGGTGCTAATTTCCAGTAGGATTCACATGATGATTATATAATAGAACGGGTTCAGATGAACTTCTAGAAACGCAAAAATATGACCCAGTATCATGATTTATTTGGGGGTATGAGCCCACTAATAGTGGAATTTTAACTTTCGCAGTACTGTTCAACGCTTCCTGGTATTCAGGAGTAGGCTGGACCATCATGAGACCCAGTTGAAAACGTGATCTCACGACAAATGTTGGACGGATGCTTTAACGATATTACGAAATTCGAATGCACACGAGGAAGTAAAAAACTTGATCAGCCTGAGCTGGATTAATTTTTGGCAACACCATTGAATGGAATGTTGAGATTGCGAATTTTTCCAGTAGGTGTATGGAACATTTTGTGCAGCAAGATCATAGGCTTTTCAATTGTAGCAAGCACTGGCCTATTTGGAATAGCAGGTGCACGCAAGGAATAGCCTACATGGCTTAAGCAGTTGCAGGGTGCAACAACTTCATAGCTCCAAAAATGAATCTTATTCTGCCTAGCCCACTTGTGAAAGCGAGCCCACACAATGCTTTGCTGACCCAAAGTCTGTGTGATGACCCTTGCCTCTGGGGACACATCACGCAATTTATAGGCCTCTACACTTCTGTCACTATGCGAACCTACTGGGACAGGTGTCTGTGTCCCTGTATAGATTGCAAAGTCTATGTATAATTCAAGCAATGAAATACTCCCACTTGGTTGAGTGGGCCATTTTAACATGCTGGCCCATTCACACACTCTCTCAAGAAATTTGTTGCCAAACTTGCACGAACCGTCCCATGAAAGACGGGGAAAAGATTGACACACCTCCACACATGGAATCATACTTTGGAAATCGTGTTCGGCTTTTTCTACAGTTTTTTCCAGTTTTTTCTCTAAATTTTTCTCACTTTGTCGAAGAATGATAGCACACAAGCTAGCATGCTTTTTCTTGTTCTTACAAATCTGTTCGTAGATCTGCTCTGCATGATGGTATGTTGCCCAAGCCTTTACTGCATTCTTTGCCACTATATCCACTTGGTTATTTGACAAAGCCTGCCATCGAAGATTGGGACATTCAATTTGACTAACATCGCAATGTGCCTTTGTTTTGACAGCCTTGACACAAGATTTTGGTCTTCCAATGATTTGCTCCCAAATCTGCATCCATATATCATGGTTATCAGTCAAAATCGGTGGAAGGTCCTCATCACGTCGGTCAATGAGTATCTGCAGTTGGTCAACAGCAGCTTGACAGTCACAATAAATGCATGGCTTATACACCCTTTGCAAGACTAGCAAAATACCAAACACCTCTGCACGATAGGAGTTATGATCAATGCCAGCCAATGGTTGTGCAGCAATGATTTTTGCAATTTCCCCTTCAGAAGTGGTTGTGATTGCTGCTGCACCTGCTATTGTACACATGGGCTGGTCCTGAAAAAAGGCTGACCCATCGCAAAACACTTCAGACCTTTCATTTTCAGGTGGCGGCACCAAATTTTCAGCAAAAGGTAATTGGTGGATGCACAGGTATGGCAAAATCCCATCATTCAAAGGCATTATGGCTAACTGTTTCCAAGTATCACTTTGTGTACGAAGCCATTGTATCACATCCTCATCAGGGTGTATGGTGTCTTTCATTTTCTTACAGTGGAGTAAACGATGAACTCTTGAATCTTTGCATCCACACAGTTTACATTTATCACTGTTTGACGACGAATATTTTGATACAATATCATTGGTAAATGCCGCCCCACTGAAGTATGACAGAAGGATGGCTTTCTGCCTTTCACTATAGTGTTTGATATTGTTCATCATGTTGTATTCATCAATTGAATCTTCATCAAAATCCTTTCTGTGTTGAATTTTGGTGGCAATATGTTTGGTCCAATACGATTGCATAATTCTTTTGAGGAACGAGATTGAACACACTGTCCAATTGTAGTAGAATCCATTGCTAAACTGGATTACTCCTAAAGCAACCGAACTCCATCCAATAACTTTCAAAGATTTTGAGAGATTTGTCGCAGGACCAAAACCATCCCCCTGTATCATTATCTCAAGAAATTGGTTCTTTCAGTTGTGGGAACACCCGAAAAAACCTTACTCCAATAAATCAAGGATTTGATTGCTGCTTTCAATTGTGGGTCAACTGGTGTCTTATTAAAACAACATGCAAGGTATGCATTTGTTCCAGCACTGTGACGACCTAATGCTCCTGCTGTTGCAGTCCTAAGTTTATTCCAGACACATTCCGATGTTTTGACCATTTCGATACCATAACTAATCGCCCCAAATCCAGCCGACTGTGTAATGGTTGGTCGAAATCGTTTGGGAAGGGTCTTTTTGGAAATACGCTTAAGTACTCTTCGAGCTTTGGACACACGCTCCTTTAGCTTGGTACATATCTTCTTCCTGGTATAACTCTGGTCACACCCTAAATCTACTGCATGGTTAACGACTGGGATTTCTTCAAATTCAGCGGGTGCTTGTCGAAGTTGCTTTCTTAGCTTTTCGCTAGACCCCCAAAACCAACTTTTCTTTTCAGAGACTTTCATTCTGAGAGCTTCGACAAATTTGAAGAGTGTCTGCGTGCCATCAAACAATTCACGAGAACCCTCTGCAATGATTCCCCAATTATCTGCATATGCAATTGTACTTACATGTTCGCGCTGATGGTTCAATGTTGCGTAGCACCACCAAGATAACGCTGACATGATTGCTACTGACATAGCACAACCTTCTGGCACTCCCGTAGTGCACGTTATGAGTTCTCCACAATGTCCATGGATTTGAAATGCACGTTTCAAATCTTGAAGAAAAGCGAAGAATGGAATTTGATACTTTTCTGGGATCCCTAGATGTGTCAACATTCCTTTACATGGTTCCCACGGTATAGTGTTATAGCATTTGATCAGGTCAATTATCAGCCCACAAATATCTTGCCCACTGTTTCTTTTTTGTTCAATTAGGGCAGAAGTGTAAGCTGCTATTTGGTCTGCTGAAATCCCTCCGGCTGTAGCTGCGACTTCAGCTGGCATTAATTTTTTGAGGTGCCTGAGCACTTCAAGGCTTCGCAATCTTGACCACAATCTATAAACTTTTGGCAAAATGGTTATCGGTCTTATGTCTAAAGGTGACTTGGGCATTTTACCTTTTCCTAACACAGTAACTTTAGACACACTCCATTGCTCTGGCCAACTATTCCCATCTTCAATGCTCTTTAGAATTTCGAGAAGCCAATCGAGAAGCTGGTCAGTTATCAATGCAAAATCTCTTGTAGAAAAACCATCTGCTCCACGCGCTGACTTCTTCTTCACACCCTTCAGACTGGCCATCCAAAGCTCACGTGTTAGTGGTTGGAAAGGACACGTTGGGCAATCACTTATTAGGCATGTGAGGAAGTCATTTGCTTCTTCCCATTGGCCTTCTACAAATTTATCATCGCCAGGCAGCTTATCTCTTTGCCATAGTGATGCCCAAAATTTTTCGAGTTGCTCATGCATGTCTGTGGGTCTGGCACTAGACTTTTCTTGTCTAATTTTTAAGTCATGACTGTTTTTGAGGGTGACTGGGGAATCCAGTATAACCCTATGCGACGTCATGCTTACTACAAATCTTTTCTGACCCTGAAAAACAATTGGATTTTCTTTATCAAATTTTGGCTCTTGCTTTACAGGGATACATGTTTTTCCCTCTTTCTTCCATGCCACTCTTGCCACTTCACATTCTTCGGTCCAATGAATGGCATCTAACGGCGGTGTTGGAAGGTCTTTGACATCATTGAAGCATCTAGACCCCCCTTTTTGGATGTCAATTTCTAAATCGAGTTTTGCCTTTGAACAGTTTGCAAGGTAATGCTCTCGAAGATTCCTGTTGTGAAATTCTTGAATTTTTTCATATAAAGCTTCCACGAAGGTCTCATCAGGTAAACTTAAGGGCACTTCGTACTGCACATGTCTGCAGATCCATGCCGCGAAACCATGCCGAAACCCATGGGCTGTGATAATACAATTCCACAGTTCAAGACACTGGATTTTTGCTTTGTCACTGAAATTCTTGTTTAGTGCCTTGATTTGATTCTTCAATGACATTATCCTTCTCAATTGCTTGGTATGGTATCTTAAACTACTTGTTGTTTGACTCATGATAGGATTGAAATCTCCATTTCTACCGGGTTTAATGCATGGTACACACACTTGTCTAAATCTAAATGGTTTACCACTTGCTCTGCCAAAGTGACCGGCTGGAATTTCAATCTTATTGCCTTCACAATCAACAGCTGAATGTTTATATGATTCTTCCACTGCCAATGTGAAACACTTTGCTGCTTCATTCATGTTTGAGCTCTTGAGTGCTGCCTCGAACTGTTCAGTTCTTTGCATCGTGACTTTTGAAATTGCTTCTTTAAGTACTTGGGGGTCAAACAAGAACGAATCAAATGATTTTGGGAGGACCCACTCTTTTTGCATTTCCCCAATTACTTCAAGTTGAACCCTGCCACAAGTAAAGGGTGTGCATCAAACTCAAAATGAGATGAGGTCCTACACGAATAAAATGATGCTGCTAAATAACGATTCATTAAAATATACGAATGTCTGGTTCCATGTTTACTTGTGGGTTGAACATCCCTTTGAAATTTGATGGCATCAACTAACCCAGCATCAAACCATCCGGCTTTTTGGAGGGTTTCCCACATCTCGAGACTTTCAATTGGTACATTTAAATCCCCACAAATAGCTGCAGGACCCTTGAATGAAAGGGCACGCTCAGCTGCTTGATTGAAGATATCTATTGTAAGTGACAAAGGATGTGCTGAATTCTGGCCAGCAACCCCATAAATAGTAGAAATATAGATAGATTGTTTCTTGTTGATTTGCACAACACAATCCATGAATCTGGTAGATTGATTCAAAAACTGGGGCATTGGGTACACGTATGGTCTGATGGGTAACGACGACGCAGTGGCAACCCCCCCCGGTTTCCCTCTCATTATGGATGTCTTTTGTTGTGGTGCAACTGGGGCACCAAACAAAATCTTAAAACCTTTATTCTGGATTCTAGTTCGAATAGTGGGAATGGCTTTATCAGTTGCACTGGTTTCACTGAATGTCCAAACCCCTTTTCCCCACTCAGAAACAAAATGTTCTTTATGTAGCAGTTGAGCAGGATTGGCATTCCCTATCCACAGAAACTTATCATGTTGGGGATCATCAACATGCCAACTTGGACCAGGATTAATTGCCTCTCCTACTGGGGTACACATGAGATAGATAAGCAACATCCATCTTTTCCAATTCTTGATCCACACGATTTTGGAGAATGATTCACAACAAAACTTCACAAAACCGAACACTCTACACACCCCAGAAACCCTAAAGATCCACGGTATGCAATTCTTTTTCACTGTTGACTTCGTGCGATATAGTCAATCCACCCTCTTTCGCAGGGTTCTTGTTTGAAGGACTCATGGCTGATGGAACACTGGTGATGGCAAATTGATATTGCAACACACGGGACAAACCATAGGCCAATTACACAAAGTGCTCTCACAAATACTTCCGACTTGCACAAACACCTTTTTCTGAAGAATCCTACGGTCCATCCTTTTACCACCCCAATCATCAAGGTCCATTTCAACACTGCTTGCAAAAAAATAAAGGTCAGGTTTGACCAATTATGCCTTTTTATGCAAACGTTGACTGCAGGTGCAGCTGTTTCTTCGAAGAGGTTTCGACGAACACAAGGGCTATTGTACAAGTCACAGGTTCTCCGGCATGATTTTTTCTTTTTTCGCTTCACATGTACATCACCTGTGGCTAGTTGTCCAGGCATCAGGTTATAGAAGTACACTCGTGAGTTGATCTTACAAGACTGCTTTTGAATTATGACTGACCTTGGATGGTGGCCATTCATGCTGGATATAGTACTTGGCTTGCATGCAATATATGGTACATATTTCACTCGTTGTGCAATTGCTCTAATTATTCTAGACGAATGCTTGTATCGCCTACGACAAATTATTCTGCATCGACAGATTCCATAGTTTGTTTTGTTTGGAACACTGAAAATCTTATGGTCAAACATGTGAATGAGTCCGACCACAAATGCAGATACGAAAAAACTCAATGCAACGGCCCACGCCTCCCTGCAAACAACACTGAGCACAAGGAGGCACACTGCAACACCTAGTCAAATTCTAGGTCTCTTGATTTCCTTTTCATCCTGTGGTGCTTCCAATCGATCCAATCTTTGGCAAATGTTCGTTTGCAAATCGCCAAACATGGTATTCAATCTGTTCAGCAAACTCTCTCCAGTTGAATGGACCGTGGCCTCAACTGTTCCAATCTTTGCATCAGTCTTGGCCTGTGCTGCTTGAAGCTGCTCAATACTGCTGTTGGTCTTATGCAACGACTGCTTCAAGCCTTCGATTTCTTTGGTAGATTCTTGCATCTTTGCATCCACAATTGCTTGAACCTGGGTGTTCAAGTCTTGCTTCAACTCATCAATCCTATTCACTGCTGGCCGACTATCTGCAACACTGACTCTGTCTCCAACAAACGCAGCCGTCGAAGGGATCGCTTGTGATGGTTTGATTGCATTTGTCTGCCTGCCTTGTGCAACAATGACCACAAAACGACCGTTGAGGCTCACATGCGATGATGGCGGATCACCTGGTGCAGCGATGTTCCATGCACTTGGTCCTAAAGGCCGCAGCGCCTTTGCATCCTTCCACCCCAATGTCCTCAGGGCCTGCGTCAACTCTGATGTATTGGTATGCGATTCCAGATGCTTCAAAACATAGAGTTTATCCCCTGGGGTATACACTCCTTCCTCCTCCAATGGCAAATCTGGGAATATATGTTTTCTGATGGCAAATATATGCTCCCTCTGACAACGAACTGCAAGTGCACTATTGGTTTTGACAATTCCCAATGTATTCTTGGTTGATTGCACCAATGCTTGCAACTGCTCAATGTTCTTGTTCGGAACTGCAACTATGGAATACGACTCATGTGGGCGCTTCATCTGATTCTTTGGGATGAGATAAATGCCAAACCAACCGCTTCGTGCCAGCAATGGATCAGCTTGGTTTTCCAACACCCTCATGTAGCCATGGATATATTCTGCTTTGCTGTGCTCTACAGGCTTTCGCAACTCCGAGTACGATTTGATAGCCCATGTGCTCAACACCTTTGTCGTTTTTGTTTCAACAATCTTCTTGCCCATATAGACCAATGGCGATTTGACATCCTCCCAGCTCTCAACTTCGGAATGTAGGATATGGAATTCGATGACCATGGCCTCCTGTGTGGGTAAGTCGGCTTTGATGCTACCTTCCTGAAAGGTAATTTGGACATCACCATAGTTCAAGATTGAAATTGGCACTAAAATCGGCTCTCCTTTGGCATTTGTGGCTGGTGCCATTTTCACTGCACAATCCCCCAATGGTTTGTTGCCTACAGAAACTATGGCTAGGGGTTCTGCTGACGAGACGAGGGTCAAACCGCGCTTTAAAAGAAAGGACCAAGCCCCGTCATAGCAAAATCATACCCCGGCATGAAAAAAACCAACCCCGGCATAAAAAAAAACAAACCCGTCATGGTCTATGGCAACCCTTTTCCGGTCTCCAGCGGCCCAAAACGGCCAAAAAGGGTCACCACCTGTAGCAGTGCATGTTAGTTGAAATAAAAAACTTGCCAGGGCAGGCACTGCGACCCTTTTCCGGTGCTGAGGGGCTCGAGACGGTAAAGAAAGGTCACCACAAGAGGTCCGCTAGCAGTATACGTGTAGCCGTGCATGTTAGTTGGAAAAACAATCGGCACTACGCACTGATACCTTGGGGACATCAGCAGGTGGCAGGACATGCTGCGGGATGGCGACGCTACTTTTTCTAGGCGGGACAGAGCAACCCGCGTAGTAGTCCGCAGCGAGGTCCCCAGCCAGGGTTATTTCTGCCGAGGCCTACAATCTGACAGCGTGCCAGTAGCTCAGTGGCTAGACCATCGGACCTCTAATCCATAGGTCCTCGGTTCAATCCAGAGGAGAAGCTGTGACGGCAAGTGCGGCGACCCTTTTCCGGTCTCAAGCGGCCCAAAACGGCCAAAAAGGGTCACCACATCCGCTAGCAGTACCTGTACCAGTGCATGTTAGTTGAAATAAAAAAACTTGCCAGGGCAGGCACTGCGACCCTTTTCCGGCGCTGAGGGGCTCGAGACGGTAAAGAAGGGTCACCACAAGAGGTCCGCTAGCAGTATACGTGTAGCCGTGCATGTTAGTTGGAAAAACAGTCGGCACTACGCACTGATACCTTGGGGACATCAGCAGGCGGCAGGGGACATCAGCAGGCGGCAGGACATGCTGCGGGATGGCGACGCTACTTTTTCTAGGCGGGACACAGCAACCCGTAGTAGTCCGCAGCGAGGTCCCCAGCCAGGGTTATTTCTGCCGAGGCCTACAACCTGATAGGGTGTCAGTACCCTGAGCATCGTTTATTGATCCTAATCAATATTTCTACATC